>WTSP01023993.1:213327-243377 GCA_025331215.1 Actenoides lindsayi
TTTTTTTTTTTTTTTTTTTTTTTTTGGTCTTGGGTGGAATAAAAAGTCACACTTCCTGCAAAGCAGAAATTCCAAAAATTTTAATTTGCAACCACAGAAGCATTTTGTTAGTGTCTTACAGCTACTTTGCAGAGATTTGTACAGTTCAGAAAATATTAGACAGACATAGCATATGCATCATATTAAAGTTGCATTATAGCAACAATATTCCAATATATGACCTTTTCATGCATATAGGCTAACACAGTAATTTACCTTAAAAGAAAACCAAACTAATGCCACCATCATTCTCCTCACGTCATTCAGCAGCAATGAATTTGGCATGTTAAGTGAAGTACGCTGAATTGTCTCCCCTCAAATATTCTCTCTTCCTCCTTTTCCCTCTTGCCTCTCGTTTTCAGTGGCCTCTCTGCGGTTGTGCCATGTTGCCCTTGCCTTCCAGAGGCAGCTCAAAGTAGCCTCAACAAGAAGAAGCGGTTACTCCTACGGGGAAAGAATACTTGACTTTCCAGTGGCCCATATGATTTGTTTTACGTACAACAATTGACTTGTGCACACTTAACTTCAGCATACAGATCCCTCCTGTGGCCATGACTCTAGGTTTTGGACACAGGAAAGTATAATTTAACTGTCTGGCTGTGGTTTGTGCTTTTTGAATAGCGGTGAGAAATGTTTCACCTACACAAAAGCCTGGTCTGACTGGACTTCCAGCATTATTTAGAAGGAGATTTGTCAGGAGCATGGGGCAGCATCAACTGTATTCAGCACTGCTGTGATTTTTAAATTTAGCTTCTTTAGCACTAATACCCAGTTTCCCCATTCCTTGAGTGTTTCAATGTCCATTTTTAGTGATTCTGTGCCCTCGTGAGAGTGACTACCCATGAGCAAACGGCAGAGCTTGACACACGTGTCACTCACCCTTCTACAGACCATTTCTTTTGCATTGCTTTGTGTTTGACCTGGTTTTGAACGTGCTAACCCTATTTTTACCAGGCTGGTTAGGCAGTGCCTATGTGCTCTGAATTAGCTCAGAAAGTAATTAGCCACTTATTTAGGTTATTAAGCAACCACAACCTGGACTACTATTTATGCGTGTGTGAGCCTGGCTGGGGTAGGCTTGTGTCAGCACGTATTTATTGCTGCAGCTGCCACAGCCAGCGAGCACGGAAGACTTTCTCTTGGTTTTCCTTCAGTCTTGAGATAAGGCAAGTAGTTCATTTCAGGACTCCGCATGGAGGTAATTAAAATGTCCATCTACCTCAGAGATAAATCTCATTGTGCATTCTTAGCTAGGAGAGGGGGTCCACAGCTGTAGACCAGAGTTTGAGACAATTGCTAACTCAGCTTTAACCTACATCACCCCAGGTGCACTCTGGGCACTGGTCATCAGGACCATCGGGAATTGCTCTTCTGCCACGGCCTCTCTTTCCTGCAACTCTGGTTAGCTCCCAGTTCTGACTTTGTGCTTTCCCTTATTTGCTCTCCCCTTTGCTACCTGGGAGTGTTGTGCTCTTCTTCAGGTCACTTGTGCAGGGCTGCACCATGCCGTGCACAGCTCCATCCTGCACACCACTGCTCCTAGTGCAATGAAACCTAATGTATAAAGACAAAGTGTAGTTTTGGACATACAAAAGACAGCTGCTCTGGTTTAGCCAAAACCACCTTTTCCTCTGCCTGCTCTAGCTTCCACTTTCATCTTGGCGTTCAAAAACTTGTCTCCTCTGGGGGTTTTTAGAGATGTGCTGCTGGACTAAAAAAGACACAAAAGACCTCTCACTTTCTTACTGGAGTATTAACAGAATAACAACGGTAAGCAGTCGAAAATGTTCTTCTTCTCCTTTTCTTCTCTCCTAAGTGTTACTTTGGTGATGGTTGTTGTTTATTAACCCCACAAGCCTCAATTACAAAGTCTTGAGGAAAAGAAACAACAGTTGCGAAATTTCCAGAGCTGGCATTGTGTCCTTCTTGCCCACAGCACTAGTGTTGTTGCTTAACAATCAATGTAAATACTCCTTGTCCCTTCACTGCTGAATACATTACACCCATCTGACGCCTTGTCTCCTAGACCATCTGGGAAGTTTAATTAACTCTATCCTTGGGCAAATGTCATTGCAAAAAGTCAGGAAGGATGAGCTTAGGTGGACCTGGTGCTACCTCTGAAGTGATTGCTGATCTGCTCAAGGTAAATCTGCTGGGTGAAACTCGGTGTCTGTCTTCCGTGGTTAAGTAGGTGCCTGGGCCTGATGGGTGGTGGTTCTTTGTGGACTCTAATTCCGGTGATTTATAAAAAGAGCAAAACTTTAGAAACCCGGCTGTCAATGTCCACCTTTCTCCTCCAAATTTGAGTGGTCCCATAGCGGGCTCTGCTGGTAGTACTGGCAGTGCCTGAAATGGAATCTAAAAAAAAGGAAATCCAAAACCAAACAAACGGGAAAAAAAAAAATATTCCTCGTTCCTTTGTCACTTTCCTCTTTTTGCCTAAAAAAAATTAATTTTGCAACTTATTCTTTGCTTAGTAATGCCTTAATCCCCATGGAAGAAACAAATGATTCATTACAGCTCAATGCTTTACCTCCTGGACGAATGTTCTTCAAATTAGGAAAGGGTAATTGCTATGAGGCTAAATAACTGAGTATTTTTGAGAATAAACAACCTTCTGAGAGTCTAGAAATATTGTCTTCCAGATTTTCCATCACCAGATCTTGGAAAAAACATGTGATCACTTGCAAGGCTGCCGACACAGTGCTGTTATGTGCAGGATCTGAGTAGATATAAGTGGAAAATCCATACTTGCTCACAGGAAACAAATGCAGATTCCTCATACAGAACATGAGTTGGATGGAAATGATCTTTCACTCTCAGATTAAAAAAAAATAAAAAATTAAATACTTCCCAAAACGGTGTTTAAAAAGACGAATGAAGAGGCAATTTGGCTAACAATGTAAAATAAAATTAGTCCAAGACTGTTTAAAATAGTATTTCCTTCCACAAACCCCTCATATTTCCTTCCACAATTCCCGAATTACCATTTTTTAAACAGAATTCTAAGAAAAATGTTTATCTGTAGCCTGTCTTCCTAGAAGCATAAATAGACAAATATAAGGACAAGAATCTGAAAAGGGAAGGAGGATCTTTCACAATGAATATTTATTAAATTATATTTTTAATAGCTATCATAAACTTTTTGCTGTCTTCCCTGGTCAGTACTTCAGGGAAGGAAATGCAGTACTCACAATAACTACTTTTTACTATTTTTATTTTTAACTATTTTTTTTCAAGGATTAAAATAAATACAAGGTATCTAATAAGAAGGAAATATAAAAAATTATTTGTTCTCCAAAGCACTGAACTGATTGCAATTGTTCTTAGTAGCATTGTTTTCTGGAGCACTGAATCTCAATATTCCTTTCTTTAAATGAAATTTTTCACTGACTTATTTCAGAGAGAAAAACAGTTTTTTCCCCAAGAATAAAAGTAGTTTATGAGATCATAAAAATAACCTTCATCCTTAATGTTATCATTTTGTGTTCAAAAAGCAGGTTGTAGAGTAGCAGATTTCACACTACATTTTAAAATGCTTTTTAAAAAATCCATATACTGTACTTTCACAGCATTATTTCAATTTGAAATAGCTCCACTTAAAAAACATGGCATTGCAGTGACCCACATTTAAAGTCAGTGTAGTGAATCAATGCACACATTTATAGTTTAACATTCCTCCCTGGATTTTCTAAGTTTGTTTAAAAATACCTCTTTTTGTCTTGCAAGCTCTGTGCTTTGCAAGCCTGTATGGCCCTTTAATAATGAGGAACAAGCATGTCAGCAGTTACTGCATCTCATCTTAGCTTTGTTTATTACTTAAGAATTTGCTTCTTTTGTATTTCTCGCTTCTTCTTTTAGTATCACCACCACCCGCTTAACAACTTTGTACCTGCCCTGTTCATCTTACACCTTGCATGTATTTAGGTGCTACCAGGTATCCTGACAGTTAAAAATGTTCCTGAAAAAATTTAACCCCAAAGTTGGTGCAGAAATTCCAGATTCCATCTCCTACAGGGGTCTGCTTATCTGGCTGAAAAACAGGCATTTTTCTCTTGGAAAAGGAAAACACAAAAGAAAACTAAACCAAATGCACAAAAAACTGGACTTTTTTCCCCTGGAACACTTCTCAGAGAACACTTGGATTTAAGTTAACACTCCGAAAGACAAAAGAGTCTAGCATAAAATGAATTTTTTTTTTTATTGTTTGAAAATGTGTCTGTAATATTACCTAGAGGTTTAGTTTGGGTGTTCTCCATCTCTGAAGTTTTTAAATTTCTGACCCACAGTCCTCTTTTGCAGGTCCTTGGACAACTGAAATACTGAGAAAAAAGTATTCACTTTTAATTTGTCTACCCAAGAGTCTGTGCTTCCACTGGAGATTTGGGGGTGATCACACAATTAAGCTTGAAAACTGTTGATCTACAGCATAGGAAGGAGGTGATGGGCAACTGCACATCTTGACATCATATCTCACTGCAGGGCTAAAAGGGCCAATACCATTCTCAGATGTGCAAGCAGGAACCTGTCACCAGGACAAATGCTGATTTCTCCCATTTTCCCCTTTTTTTGGAAGCTAAGTGTGGAAAGCCAGCTCTGCTGAGGCTGCTGGCCAGCCAGAAAATTTCATCAGTGGAGGCTGCAGAGGTGTCAGGCCAGGCTGCTCCCAGGGGAGGCCCTGGTCCTCACTTAGGTGGATGACAGAAACTTGCGTGTGTGAAACCCTCTGGGAAGGGAGACAGAGTTTCCATTTTGAGGCCATCTCACCACTTGTCTAGAAGCCGGGTAATTCTTACCTGGCAGCTCAGGAGTGGCTGGCACTGCGCTCGCTCCTGATAGTTTTCCAGGAAGATGATGGAGGAAACTCCCTGCAGCCTTCCCCAAGGGCGGGTGTGAGTCATGAGATCCTACAGCTGGGGTCAGATTCTTACAGACCATCTGTCTGTCTGTCTACATGCATGCTATAACCCAGCTTGTATATCCCGGTCTGCTGCAGTTGTACCATCACCCCAGAGGAAGCCTGTTCCAGAATAATACAGACCTGAGGCAGGAGTCAGATATGGATAGGAAAATCCTTTGCAATAAATGTGGAAGGACTGTGCTCAGAGACATGAGCCCGCCCAAGAGGATTAGAGGGTAGGTATAGGAGCAGTGACCACTCATTTGAGAAAGAAATAGAAAGCAACCTTTGGAGCTTCCCTTTCATATTGCATTTGCACACACTGTTCTGGAAAATATCCTCAGAGAAATACAAATGGGCTTGAAATGTAATGCTTTTTTTAGGTCTTAGCCTTTAAACTACTTTTCAAGCATTTAAGTGTGAATTGAAAACTTGTTGGGTTTTTTTCTTTTGAAAAACATGCTTGAACTTTTGCTCTGTACAAAAAGTGTCTGAGGCAGAAGTGCCAAAAGTTTTGTGAAAAAAAAAAATCATTAAAATCTTCACGACTTTGTGTACCCAGTGCTGAATCATTGTTTTGAATTACAGGCAGTTACTGTGGGTTGAGACATGGGTATGACTTGTTTTCTTAGCAAAGTATTCATATATAAACAGAAAAATGTAACATGTTTTCAAGTTGAATTCTGTTGTGATAGTTCAAAAATCACATAATGTATTCTCCACACTGCTTTGGTTGGTGTAATTAAAAACTGTTATTATCTTTGATGGTAGCAAAACTGTGAACATACTCAAAATACACATTCCCATGAAAAGTCACACTGACTGCTAAAAGAAAAAGAATGGATTTGTATGTGGAGTACACACTTCGTTGTCATTGACTAAACAAGGGCATCAATTTTCTCAGTGGTACTTTGCTGTTTTTAAAATGTAGCAATGACAGAACATCAGATGCAATGTTCTACTGAAATTTCCAAATCCCTTCCCTTGGAAAACACAGTCATTATGTCCTAGGGATAAATACACTATCACTCAGTTAGAAGTTACAAAGGAAACCAAGGAAATCACACTTAACCTCTCCCCACCAATATCCTTTCTTAACATTATAACCTTAGTTATAATAACTTATAATTTATAAAATTTATTTTTTTTTTCTCATAATTTAAAGAAGTATATTCTGCAGTGCTCTTTTTTCATTAAATTCTTTCTCAGTAAGAGACAGTTTATAACTGGAAATGCAAATCCACTTGTGGAGTGCAATTCCTGGTCTATGAACTCTAGATGTAGCTTGAGAAGGTGCTTTCATCAAGTGGGTTGCTCCTCTCTCTACCTGTGGAGACTCGTCAGCGGTTTCACTGCTGGCACCCCAAGCGTAAGTGGTAGCTGCAGTCACTGTAGGGCAGAAAGTGACTTTATTCACTTTTTCATTATTCACACAACTATATTTGCACAGCTTACAGGCACATGAGAGACTAACAGGATCATTTCATATGATCAACAGCAATCACAGGCTATAGAGTTACCTCCAGTAATTCCTGCATCAAGTCTCATAACCTTTGGCTGATTAGAACATATCTTTTTGAGAGAGCTGTAATCTTGATTTATTAGTTTGATTTGATTTCTTTACTTTATTCCCTTGCGGTTTGAATTAGTTCCAGAAATGTATTTTTGTTTGAAATGGAATTCCTAAATTCCCAAGTGAAGTCAATCAGGCAGTAAGATGTACTTTCAGGCATATATTGCACTACTGGTCCTGGGCACAAGACTTTGTGTGAATTCTTGGCCCTATCTATAATTTTTCCAGTGTGCCCCAAAACTCAAATTTAAATGGATAACACAGCTGTGGGGGTAACATAGTACCTGAAAGAGTCTGCTGTGATCCAAAGACACCTGAGCTGCACTTTAAATTGTCTCTGATTGCAGTCATAGTTGCAGGGTGCACCAGTGCTGTGGGGTCTCATGACAGGACAGATCACCACAGTACTCTTAAGATAGCACAGACCAAGTAGAAATCTCTTACTGTGTGTGTGCACTTAGGGATGAACATTGGTGCCAGAACTGCTGTACCCCAGGTTCGCTAGCTCTGGAATTTGCTCCCATTGGAGACCTGCCCTGGCTTCTGCGGGATGTGGCTCCTGGAAGTTGGTAAGGCATGTTTATTTGTTTTAGTTTTTTGGCTAATCTTTGCTGTTGATTGATTGACTCCTGCTATGGAGGAAAGGAGTATGGTGATGGTGATGCTACTCCCTATGGGTGATTTTATACAAGACACAGCTTTTAAAACTCTTAGGTAGCAAACTTTCCATTACATCTATAAACCAGCTAAGGTAACTTTACTATCCTGCTTCACTCATCCTTGTCCCTTTTCCAGCCAACAGTATAGATGGGGGGGGATGCACTAGTAATGCAGGTACCTACCCATTGTTATGAGGTGTTTTCTCTTTATGTGCTAATATCAGGGTAAGAATAATTCTTATGTATACAGCATTCTTACTAGTGTTGTATTTCTCATGATCTGGTGTGTAATATTTTACCAATATGTCTACATTTGGCTGTAAGAGAAGAAAGCAGAATAAAGCCAAGAAAGTGGGACGTAGTATATACTACAGAAATATTAAGAAATGAAGAGTGGGTGGGGGAAGGAAATGACTTCAGAGACTGAAGGAATGAAAAGAGGAAATTACTTCATTCCCCACATTGCCGTGCAACGTCTCAGCATCCAATCACAGGGAATGGGGCAGGTAAACAGGAAAGGAGAAGAAGAAGTAGGACATTCCCCAGTGTGGTGGGGAAGGAGCACTGTAAGTAACTTCTCAGGGTGGCTCCAGGAGATGTCCTGAACAGTTAAAGCAAGAAAGGATGCTCGCAGCCTACCTTAGGTCAGTCAAAGCAGCTGTCTGGTCTTCCTAGCAAGCTTTCTAGGGGACTGGAAAAGCTGTGGAGACTTCTTACTGTTAAGTTTAGTCTTAATAATGTGATTTTGGTTTAGTTTTTGAGTCTTTATTTCATTAATTAAAAGTATATGCTTCCATACAAAAATCTTCTGCTAAAGATGAGTCTGGATAGGTTAACACCACATTTAAGGACAGAATTATGGGCAGTCTCTTGCATGCCCAGTGCACAGTGCAGCTGAAGTAGTTCCAGCTGGTAAGTCATTACCTGCATATTAAGAATGACCTGGACTGCTGTCTGCCAGGGAGGTCACCAGCACAGCAAGGCTCAAGTCCATTTGTCTCCAGAGCAGGACAACTGCATGCAAACTGCCCGTTGGCTGTGGTCTCTGGCCCCACTAACTTTCAAGTTGTGCCTGGGAATGGTTTGGCATGAACCAGTATCATATAGCAGAGACTGTTCAAACAATTTAAGAGAGGTTCAATTTCAAGTACCTGGGAACACTTCCAGTTTTATCTGCTCTCATAGACAGAGTCGAAGTGCTCCTGCATTTAAGCTGCATGATGTGGTTTAGGGGTTTAAAACCTGGGGTCTGCGTGTATATAATCTCTTCCAATACCTAACGTAATCTAGGGAAGTTTCTTTGGCAGACAGTAGTACAGTGGATTAGAGCCTGAACCACAAGGGTCTTCAGGGAATAGGTAGCACATTTGCAAGGCTCTCTTCTGACCTAGCCCAACTAGTGGCAAAGATCTTGAAGGCTGATAGGGAGGCCGTTGTGCATCCACTGCCTGCTCTGCTCACCCGCTCAGTGACTTCTGCCTGAACCAGCCATCAGGAAGCAGCAGTCACTGGCTTTGGTTCTGTGCCAGCTTTTGCAGCCTTGTCTCCTCCTTCCTGGCAGTGCAGTGTCCCTCATGCTGTTGCAGCCTCACATATTCAGCATTGAGGTGGTTTTTTTGTTTTTGTCTTTGGGTTGGTTTTTTTTTGTTGTTTGGCTAGTTGGTTGGTTGGTTTTTTTGCGTTCTGAGTCTTCCTTCATTTCCTCTGGGGAATTTCACAACAGCTGGATCAACTGAATAACTTGGCTCAAAGATGCTCCATTTTCTACTGATTTCTGTGATTACAATGATAAAAGTTGTAGTATCAGGCAGTGTTTCACTAAGATCCGGAGAGCTATATAAAAAAATAGTTCTTTGGGGGCTTCCAGTACATGCTGAGGACTCCAGATCAGACCTGTTCTGGCTGGTTTATACAGCTCCACAGACAGTCCAGGTTTATGACTGTTTTGTATCACCAAGATGATGCAAAGCATCCCAAGCATACTGGTGAATGTGACCCATTTAATATATTGTATTTCTTGATACCTGAGGGAGATCATTGTTCTTCAGACCGGAACATTCTTTGTGATCTTGAGTCCTTTTTGATTGCAAACATAGGAGCCAGTACAGGAAAAGCAACCTTAAGCCAAGTTATCCCACTCATCCAGCTGTTAAAAAATCCCCAGAGGAAATGAGGGAAAACCCAGACTTCAGGAAAGCCCGAAACTTCATATTAGGGATGTATTAATAATTGATTTACTGTCCCCTTTTGGCCAGTTCTGTGTTAACTTTCATTTGTTTTCTGACCCTAAGGCTATAATGCTCAGTCTGGTTTATGTGGCTCAGGTCTGGATAAGCATCTGATCTTTGGAGAAGGGGCCTTATCCTGACTGGATCACTCTACTTTTTGATATGCATGTATGTCTGCTCAACACCTTCTCAGAAGAAAATGATTTGCAAGGTACTTAACGTAACTTGCTGTGGTATTTTAGGAGATCAATTTTAAAATTTGTGAAAGTTACATCAACTAAGCTACAAAGAAAAGAATGAATGTCCTCCCCCAAATCAACCGAATTAATAATTTGCTGTAATCACCTGATGCTTTTTCCTTGTGTCCACATGCTGAGGAACAGAATCCTGTTTAAACCACTCCATTGTTTAAGGAGGCTGTTTTACGAGGAAAACCAAGAACTCATATTAAACTCTTGACAATTGCTTTCTGGCTGCACATTAGTTAAATAAATGCTCCCGGATCTTGTATTTGAACAGTCATGCTTTTGACTGTGTCTGCTTGATCTCATTCCTGTAAGCTACATAATGAGGAGGAAGCTCTAATGACTGGCTCCAGCTAAGCAATGTTTTTCTGGAAAAGTCTTAGCCTTTGATACTTGAGACTTAGATCCCAGTGATACCTATGGCACATGGTAGTGGAGGGAGGGCATGACAGCACACGGGCTCAGGAGAACGACTGGCGAGAGCTAGGCCTATGTTAAGGCCCGCTTTACTAAAACGCTGGTTTTACTGACTAAGTCACATATTTTCAACAAAACACTCCTGTTCAGAATATTTGCAAGGCCATGTTCCTTTCCACGGTGGCAGCAGAGGGATAAAACCTCTCTATCATCCTTCTTTTTTCAAAGTCCACAGCCCTGAATGCATCCCAGAGTTTCCTTTCTGAGATATGGGAGCTGATTATCTATGAATATCCTACTCAAAAGAAAACCATATTTGGAAAAAGGATTCAGGATTCTACAGTCCAATATAGGACACCTTGGGAACAACAGTTTAGACCATGAGGCAATTCTCAGGTGTAAATCATAAAAACTTACATGTAAAAATCCTGTGAGAAAAATGATGACCTGCTCAGGAATTTGAATGAGAGCTTAGGCCATCTGGGGAGAAAAAATTCCATTTCTCTGATGTTTTGGTGTCATCCTGACAACAGCCAGGGCAATAATTAAGTCATTAGTGCCACGGCTTTTTTGCATTAATTTCCCCTGCAGAAACATACTGCACTGAGTGTGGTCATTATGTTGGTGTTTGTGTGTCTCTCATTGCAACCAAATTGTACGGATATTTGGAGCATTTTACTCAAACCACTGAAAAAATTGAGTAGTTTACCATAATAAATAAGTAGTGACGATTTCGCTTCACTCCATGTTTTAGCTGTTGTCAAACATGAGTATTAAATGACAAAAAATGCTGATGCTGATCTCTGTGGACATCTGCTGCACCCTGGTTCACAAACATATGGAAAAAGTAAGACATTTAAAAAAAAAAGTTTAAGGAAGTAGATTTTATAAATATAACTCGCTGAAAAAAAAATAAAAATCTTTCTCCCTTGATTGTTCAGCTGAATCAAACCCAGACTCAATCACACAGTAGTAGATGGCCTCTGTCTTTGTCCAAGGGATCCTCGTCTGTTCCACCAGAGCTCCTGTGGACAGCATTTCCCACCGTCTGCCTGCCCCAGGCTCTCCTCCAGTTGCAGCAACTCTCTCGTGCAGAGCAAGAGGGGAGTTTGGAGGAATTCAGGCTGTGTGAATGTAGCCCCGAGGCGATCAATAAAAGGCTATGCTTCTTTGATCTCCACATCCAGAAGAGTTAATTGTGAGCAGCTTGATTGAAGTAGGCAGGGTGTTACGCCATAGAAAGATACCCTGGGATATGTACTGAACTCTGGCCACAGAAGGGTTGCGCTCCCCTAACTGAGAGCAGATTTGCTGTTCTGCTTGGAAAAAATCAACAGCAGAAGCAATAAACAAATGGAACTATTATCTTTAAAATAAAGGAAGGATTTCCAGTTGGCTGGTTGTCCCTTATAAAACTATTTATGATGCACATTTTTGTATACGGATAAGAACATTAACATGCAAATAAATCAGTTCTCTGAAGACTGGTGGAAAAAAAGCTTTGCTGGTCGTGTAATCAGTAGGTATTTTTTTCCATTTTAAGTGGAAAAGGAAACAAAAAAATGGGATGGAAGGTGGTGGGGAAGGTGAACAATCTCAAAAAATGTGATCATCTATATTTCAACTCTGTCAATATATAGCTCTCTAGCAATAAGAAATCCATATACCATGATCTTCTTCAGAGTGTGCTGGTCCTAAGGTTCTCAATCCTATTTTCAGTTATGGGAGACCCCAGACCATGGCTTGAGGTTTTATTTTGCCCTTGTCATAGCCCTCCAGATCTGCACTGGCAAGTGCTGCCTTCACATTTGGGAGGCACCTGATCTGAAGACAGTTACTACTAGTGAGAACGTGAAGCTCACCTCATCCTTGGAGTCATCCTGCTGTCCATTATAGATCAGCTGAAAACAAGTATAAGCTAGTTCTACTCTCATTTTCAAATGAGTTCCTCAAATTCCTGGTTCCTCACAACAAATAGGTTTCTGGAGAAAACTTGGAAGAGAGTGAAATCCTCTCTGTCCACTTGTGAGAAGATGGATGGGCTGGGTAAGGTCACAGTGCCTTTGCCACATGCAGCTCTCCCCAGTATCTGAATGCACCATCACACACTTCTCCGTATCTGTCTGTCTTCCTCATCCTGCTTAGGGCTTATAGTTTTGTTTCTTTGCTTTAAGGTACCTAATTTCAGCCTTTCTTCTTAGCTGTACTAGCAGTTGCTTCTGTGGCATCCTCAAGCATCTGATGACGTTGAAGTCTTAGGAAAGAAAAACTGCATTGTTTTGCCCTATTTTATATCAACTTGTGGCTAGCCACTTTTGTGCTAGATATAACTTTACCTTCTGCTGCAATCTGACTGAAGTGTACTTTCCACTGCTGGCTTAGATATCTTCTTTAGCCCTGTATGTGGATAGGAATATTAGCACATAAATAAGAACTCTAACCTACCATAAATTTCTTTCAGTGTTTGCTAGGGAAAACAAATCAAAGCCTTTCTTTTCATGTCTTCTTGTCCAGGTATATACAGGTCTTCTGCCATCCTCATTTCTTGCTTCCATTTGGTTCCTATCTTGTCCTGAAAATGACATTTTGGTTGAGTTGCTTAGTCTTGGACATGCACCTGGGACAAACATCTGTTTTATAGTATCCTCTACAGAATCACAGAACAGCTGAGGTTGGAAAAGACCACTCAGGATGGTCTAGTCTAACCTTCCTGCTCAGAGGAGCATCAATGAAAGCAGGTTACTCAGGGCCATGTCTGTTTGTCTTCAAGTATCTCCAAGAATGGAGGCTCCAAAACCTCCCTAGGCAGTGTTTGTTCTAGTATTTGACCACCTTAACAGTAAAAGATGTTTTTCCTTTTATTTAAATGGAATTTTCTTTTTCACTGGATATGACAGAGAAGAGCCTGGCTCCTTCTTCTTCATTCCCTCCTATCAGGTATTTATACACATTGATCAGATCCCTCCTGAGCCTTCTCCAGGCTGAACAGTCCCAGCTCTCTCAGCATCTCCTTGTAGAGCAGATCACTCAATCTCTTAATCATCCTCGTGGCCCATCACTGCACTTGCTCCGATTCTTTCTTGTAGTGAGGAGGCCAGGACTGGATCCAACACTTCAGATGGATCCTTAATTTCGGATTATTTTAACACTTTCTTTGAATAGTTAGTACCTTTCTATAGGCAAATATTAATACAAAACATGGCATTCTTAATTATTAGCAAAGAATCATTAGCGGAAAAAGAAACCTTTTGGACAGGTACTTCAAAGTGATCACATAAATCACATGTTGGTTCACTCTCTTGATTATACGTGTATAGAAACCACAATGCCATTAACAGAAAGTGCAAGTGTTTTTACATCAAGGATCCAAGCATGATGCAAGTGTTAGTTCCAAGACCCAGGTAGAAAATAACTGAAGATTTAGAGCTACAAACCCTGTTTCCATGTGAGTTAGTTCAACCCTTTCCATCCTTAAATGAGATTGGCAGCAAAATATCCTCCCATATATTATGAGAAGGTTTGTCAGAAAAGGATAGAAGAGACAAAATCTGACGTATGAGGACAATAGCTGTTAGGACAGTGATCGAGAATAGCCAACAGATGGCTGAAAGGAAAAGAGCAGATGAGCTAAATTAATTCCAGAGAAGGAGACTCCTCTAGTGTCCTCTTCTATAGACTAGAACAGGTAAAGCTAAAAGAAAGATTCCTACCAGAACACCGTGCTACTAGACATAGAGATAATGAACTATCAGTTCCCCCAGTTGATATGATCTTTATAATAAAGTACACCTTTGACAGAGCAGATACCTCTTCATATTACAGACCCAAGATTCAGCTGCTCAGCCCACAGTTTCTTAAATGAACTTGTAAAGTCCCAGCATTTGCCTAGGGTTGGTTTGTTAGTAAACGGGAAAATAAGCATTACACCATGTTCCCTTCCCAGGCCCCTCGAGCCCTGGTACATAACCTTTCACTGCTGTCACCCAAATATTTGTGTGACTGAATTTTATTGCCTGAAACATTTGTTGAGTGGTTGGGGTTTTTGTGTGACATTACTTTGCTTTAGCATGAAAATGTAATGCATGTCAGATATTTCCCTCTTCCTACATGTTCTGTGGACCCTTACTGGAAACTGCTCCCTCTTCAACTTTATAGGAAAAGGAGATTTTATAATCTTCTATTTGTTCATTGTGCCAAATGCACTTGAAAAACTCCATCACTCTGAATAAATGCCAAACATGGTAATGAACTTCTTCACCCTTCAAAGATTGCACACTCGTGGGATTCTGTAGCAACAAGTCCCTCTGAGAAATCCTCTTGCAGATTAATGATAAAAGTTTCACGAGCACAGACATCACGTACTGATGTTGACACTTGCTAGTGACTAAAGGATAAATGACATGCAATACAGTTGCCTTGATATCCTGTATTCTGACCAGATTTAGCTCATCTTCCTGCCTAATTTCCTCTGTCTTGTTTGTAGTTCTTTTTCTCCTTAATTGCTGCTCTAGCCTGTCTTTATAAATTGCATTCCCGCATGTTTACTCGTCAGGGGCACACAGTCACCATGTGACAGGACGTGTGTGCTCAAAACTGACAACGTGTGTGGATCAAAGCCAGCAAGGCAAAGAAAGAGCTTCATAAACAATGCTGTAAATAACATCTGGGTTGTCCAAATATGGAAGAACGTGGTAGTTTTCCCTCTTTGTTGTTATTTTGTTTTGTCGTGGACATCTCCCTATAGGCACAAACAAGTCTGAAGTCAGTAATTATGGTACAGATTATTTTAAGCTAATTCTCATCACTAAATGCATATAACAACATGCTGCAGACGGAAAAACCAGACAAGGTGAAGTGAAACTTCAGGAAATGAATGAACCAGTGTTCAAGAACAAAACCAGAAAAAAAAACCAACAAAAAAACCCCAAGCCAATTAAGAAACATATGGAAAATGATTAAAAGAATCTCAGTTTAAACATCCTTGCCTCATCCTACTACATAAGATATTGACACACAATTTTTTCAACTTATCTAAATATCAGAAATTGGAATACAAACAAAGGAGAAATGTCTAAACCCACACAAGAGTGGAGTTAAGGCAACATCAGTCCTAAGTCTGAAAATGCTCCTAGTTTTGTCTAAGTCAAAATTGGACTGGATGCTACTATGCTAGTATTCCTGGCTGTGGGTTTTGAACCGAATTTGCTGCTGTTGCTTTGACAAGTTGGATAATGAGGTGGATGAGAAATTCATTTACCCACATCCCCAATGTTATCAGCCACCAGCTTTTTTCTGGAGTCAGTGAAGAGAGATGTGTTGTGCACATTAAGCCTTTCCAGTGGGCACCGGGAGTATGGTAATACTATAAAATGGGAATTACCATTCCTTCATTCATCCCATTTAAATTTTTAGCTTTTTCTACTGGAGACTTTCCTTTTCTTTCTACAGGGCCCAGCTCTATAGAGCCTGCTTTTAGTTGGAACCTCATAAAGGTTAAATATAAAAAAAAATAAAATAAAGCCAAATAACTTTATAAATGGCTAAATTAATTTGAATCCCTGGATCTACAAATTCAAGAAGGCTTTAGTCTCCATTAGATTTTCTGAGTGTCAAAACAAGCTACGTCATGCTGAAATACGCTCTGATTTTCAGTATTCTCTCTTCAGAGAACTTTCTCTCTTGGATTGTGTTAGCTATAACCTGAAGTGGTGGCAAAAAAACTAGAGGCTTTTCCTGTTCCTTTCCTCAGTCTTTGTGATCTTATATAAAGAGGAAACATAATTCATCCTCTTTGTTTGTGTGTGTATACAGGATCTCATGCATATTCAGAACAATCTACTTTTTTAGGACTTGCTTAAATATGACATTATGTCCTCCCAGAAATTTAAGCAGAGTTGCTGGTGGTTTCAGATAGAGCTGACAAAGTTTCATAGTTTCCAGGAGAATGCAAGTCACTCATGCCTTTGGTACATTGCCTAAATGCAGAAAGAAATTCCAGTTGTCACAGATTTCCGTGCACAGCAGGCAACACTTTTTATATCAAAATCTCTTCACTATAGGCTGGCAACGAGCTGCACACAAGAGCCTCACTGAGACTGCTAAGAGCTTGGTATAACTCTAGGTAGCTGATGCCCAGCCCAGCTTCAGCATAGAACATAGACTTATAGCTACTCAAACCAATAATAAAAAGGTTAAAATGACTTGTTTCTGTTATAAACTGATCCAAATCCCAGTGAACTCCAATAGTAGATGGTTTTAGACTAGGTGTCAATAAAAGCCCTCATCCTCTGTGAATCCAGTAAATTATTATGAGGCCAGCAAAGATAATCTGTGAATCTGAACATTTCTGGTACTTTGTGTTGTTGATTCTTATGCACTTAATTCATATGTTTGTAAATAATTTTCCAAACATTAAAAATAACTTGGCCCTTTTTCTGCAGACTAGCAATAGCTTTGCAGGATGCCAATATGTATACAAATATGGATCTTAAACCACGTGGTCAATCCTGTCTGGACTTCTTAAGCAGCATTTCTAACATTGTCAAACAGAAGTATGTGCCATTTAGACCATATTCCTGTTAACAAAGTAACACACATGTAGTATCACCCTAAATCTGCAGCAAGCACTGTTTCATAGTACAGATGCTGACCCTTGTAAACAGTTATATTAAAACCAGGCATAAGGGAGTAAGTGGGACATTTTAGAAGTGCAAAGTCTGCATAAAGACAACCCATTGTGCTCTTCACAGACAGTTAAAGATGTTGGAAGGCTGTGTAAAATGGCTGTTTGCCTGTTCGTAAAATGAGATGGATGCAGCTCAACAGCTTTCTGGATCATTTGATGCTACTAGATGATGACTAGGAAGAGATATTTGTATCATGTATCATTTACTTAGAAGCACCTGGATAGAACAAGTATTTATTACCAAAATGACTCTATATAATGTGTTTTGTTCTGTCACATCACCTAAACACAGAAATACAGAATTTATGCACCAAAGCCTGCAGCACCTTCTGAAGTTTTCCCATTGTGTTGTGAACATTTTGCTTCATTCCCTGTTCTGGTCAGAGTAAACCATCTCCCAGGTAAACAACAATTTATATGAATCTTCTAAGAGAAACATAGTTAGGGAGAAATTCCACGCAGCACCAGGTAAGAAGTGGAGACAAGAACTTAAAAGCTAAGGAGATGATTGTCCTATCATTTGAAGCCCCATGGCACCTTCTCGATCACGAGCTGTTCCAGGTCCTCCTGGCACAGAATCATCCTGGTAGAGAGCTGACAGAGACCTGCAAGTAGCCAAAGCTGCGAGAGCCTCCCCAAGTCATCTAGCAACCTTCAGTGATCCAAGGGGCACTGCTGGGCTGCTATGTGGCCCCAAAAAACCTGCCTCTTACAAGGCTTGAGTTTGGCCCTCTGCAGATGCCTTCAGGAAGCAACCTCAGGGCTGTCTGTCAAAACCTGCACACAGGAATCCTTTTTGGGTCTAGACCTTGACATTACAGCTTTCCAGCATGACTCCGGCTGGTGTGGAGGACTTAGAAGAGGATGGATAAGGGGTTGAGAAAGGGAGAGAACTCAGTCTTGGGGTTTAGCATTTAGACAAGAACTTGCACTTCTTTACTCAGTTTAGTTTATCTGCCCTACAGTGTAGAGGATCTATCTCTAGGAGAGGAGTTTCCAAGGAGCAGTGGATGGAGATGGCTGGATTTGAGTTTGGATGGGAAGAACCATCACATGGAAAGAGCTCATCCCCAGGCTTTCTTCATGTACCATTTTAAAAAGGGGACCTTGACTTCTTCCTCCCTCTTCTACCTGATCATGGGGAAGCTATGACACTTCACAAGGCAGGAACAGTGACTAAACTCACCTAAAACATTAATATAAAAATAATTATTAGTGGTGTCACATAACAAAAAATGCTATAATCAGAGTAATTTTATTTTTAAACTGAGAAAAAGTAAATTCCCAGCATTATTAGAAAAACACTGAAGAATGAAAATGATAAAATCTTTTTTTGCAAGACTTTTATTTTATTTCTTCTTGGCAATTTGATGTTGGTGCATATCTTAATTGGGACACTATTTTTGAGCATTTTCTTTCATTCTTCAGCCCAAATGACACATCCCTGGAAATATTTAATTAAGACAAAACAGGAGGATGCCATCCCATGTAACACCTAAGAATATCTACTTTATTTGGTGACTCCATGGGTGCTACACTACATGGATGCTTCCCTACATGAGAAAAGGATGGCTTTCATTAAAGATTTAAATAAGAAAAACTATAAAGAGGGGTAAAGAGAAAATATTTAGTTCACATTAACAAGCCAGAACATTTTAACAAAACATTTCCTCCCAAAAAAGAGACTTTTAAAATTATGGGTCTGATAATCTTGATGTCTGTTTCAGTTTCCCTTTTGGAGAAAAGCCAATGGGAAGCAGGATAGCTATTCCCCTGAAATACTGATTTCCTTAAATCTGTTGATTTTGCTTATGAGCCTGACTATTAGACAAAGATGTCATCAATCATTATCTGTGTGCAGAAGAGGAAAATGTCTACTAAGCTCTCTAGAGTTGTTCTAGCTTTTGATATCAGTGTTTTGAAGATTTATTGATCTGCCTACGCTAGAAGTGGAGAATTTTGTTGGTGTTAAGTAATTTAGATCCTATTTTCTCTAAGGAAATGACCAGAAAGCTACAGTTTTGTTCCAGTGGCAGCATACTTCAGGCAGCAGTTCATTAGCTGTCCTACACAACACGTGCAGACGATCACCACAAGAACAAGTGAGAAGGAGATACATTTTCTAAAGTAGTAATTTTGCTGATAATGATAACCTGCAAATAAGTTTTTCTACATATTTTATTTGGTGATGCAGCAGGTAGAGAGCAGGTAACTTGAGTGAGAGTTTTTAAGACAGGTAAGTGAGAGAAGACTTTTATGTTCAGAAGTGTATGGCACACCCACAAAATGCAAGTGTGCTCCCCAGTCTTGGCAGTCAGAGGCTTCCTAGCCCATTTTTTTCCAAACACCTGTACAAAGATATTTATTAAGATAAGGAAAATGTGCTTTCCTTAAAAAGCGCATGTGCACGCGCTCTCCCTCCTTGCTGTAGGGTTGCTGCTTTAGACTCTTTCCCCATCCTGCCTGGTTTCCTGCTACATGTTTAAAGAAAAAGAATATATATCCTCATATAAATAATACCAAGTCATTGGTTCAGAAGAAAGAATATCACCATTTCAGTTGGCATGAATATTTCCTTCTGCATCAAGACGCCTGACTGAGACAGTCACGTCTGACTTGGGATTCAATGTTATCCAAGCAGATGTAGTTTGGTCTTGAGGATGTTAAAAATAAGCTAGTGATAACCGGATAACTGTGTATTTTGAAACAACTACTTCCTTGGATACAGAAAGAGACAGTGTGTGCTTCTAACATCTGCACTCTTTCTTATTTGTGAGTGCATGAAAACAGGAAAATAGCATGAAAGACCTGAGGTGGAATTTTCGTTGTATCACAATTATGCCAATGAACTTCCACTGGAAAGAAATTGACAGTTTTAACTGTGTTTTTAAGCAAGTAATATACAATTCATTATTGTGTCATGCATCCTATGATTGTGAGATACTCTTTATTACTCATTGTTATACCAGGCAACATTTCTCTCCTGCTTACATCTGGTTTTATGTAGTTCCTAGCACTGGAAAAAAACATAGCACATGCTTTGTGGTATCTCTTCACTGTTGAATTTCCCTTGCTTGCCTTTTAGAAGATACTTAGAATTTCCTTGGAACTCGATATTTGTGAAGCAAGTCTTTATTTACAAGTGATGACATTAATGATGGATAACACAAAGAGAATCGGTTCAGTAATATAATTTTGAAGTCAATCAAGAAACTCATAGTAATTAATAGATACTTCATTTTAATTTCTTGCAACAGATGCATGTGCTTCTCTACGCAGTTAACTGCTTTCAGGCACTAATTTGACACCATATGGGTGTCAGATTTCTGATCTCAACAACTGCTTAATTAATTGATGTCTTTATCTTTGAATGGGTTGTGTCGTCTCAGATCAAAAACCGAAGTATGCTATAATTGTGAATAGAGAGAGCTTTCCTTAGAGACTAATGCAGCATAGCACCAGACACTGGGGTATGTTATGTTTATGATTGATTTCACTGGGAGGTCACATTGCCAAAAGTGTGAGAAAGAGAGAGGAGACAGAAACTGAAGACAGTGCTGGGAAGCATATACGTAAAGTATTGCTAACCCTCAAAATCATGAATCACTCTCCCTAATAAAAACAACTAAACAAAACCAACAAAACCCAGAGATGGTTCTGAAGGTGGTATGCTGTAGAAACAGATAAACAGAAACATCCGATTTTAAAATTTCCTCTAGCTCATTCCAGCAAATGGAGCTTAGCCTGGCATTTAGTGAAACTTAAAGTGTAAGTATGCGGTTTGACATTAGATGCTTCAAAACTGTTTCCACAGCTGTTGCAGTCCACTGCAGTTTGGCTCACTCCATCTCTAGAAGATACAGTAGAGTGGAAAAGATGCAGACAGAAGGTTGACAAAGGTGATGAGAGGTATGGAATCAGAAAAAGAATTATAACTCTTTGGCTGGTAAAAGAGGTGACTAATAATAAATGTAGCACATCTGCTATGTTTACTGGTATGAGGAAGGTGAATAGGTGCCACAAGTGAATACACACCATTTATTCACTTTTTCTTACCATGCAAGATGGTGCACGAATTGTATGGTGTTTAAAAAAAAAAAAAAAGAAAGAAATTTTTTCACCCAAAGCATAATTAACTCACTGTCACAGGATGTTGTGGAAGCCAGGAGATATAAATGGATTCAAAATAGGAATATAGAATTTTGCAAAGAATAGGTCCATTGATGAATATAAAAAACAATAGCCCAGATGTAACCTCTGGCACAAAAATTCTCTGAACTCTTGATTGCTGGCAATTATGTAGCCTTGGTTGAGGAAGGGTTATTTGAGTTTGCCTGTTTTCTTCTGTTCTTTGCTTAGCCAACCTCAGCTGGCTAGTGGCAAAGAAAGGCTACTGTGCTAGATGGATTTGTTTGGCACCATCATGATCTTTACACTTTACAAAAGAGGAGTTAATAAAAGAGTGGAATTTTGCAAAAGTTCCACATTTCTCATCTCTATCAGTCCTGCTCTGTTTCTACTGTAATCACATAAGGACAAAGAAAAACTTCAGGGTCTGGGGTGGGGAGGGAAATCTTTCTGCTAAAAGGACTATCATTTTACACAAAATCCTCACATTCACAACAAAGAAATATGAATTCTATCAGGAGAAACAGAAGAACTATACCTTGGACGCTGATCAGGAATTGCCACAAATCCTTTTCAAACTGTTGCATTTCAAACACTATTCTTCCTTAAAAAAAAAAAAAAAAAGGGGGGGGGGAGAAAAAAAAAAGAAAAAAGAAAGAGACGAAGAAAAAGAAAAAGAGAAAAATATTCTATTTCTTGTAACTGCATCAGAAAGGGAATTCCCTGTCTCTATGAGGAACATTGAGATTTCTTCTGAGTCAGACATGTTTCTTATATCACAATTTGAGGACAGTACAACTTAACTTGTGCTTTCAAGTATGGTTTTAATTCCAGTTTGAAAGGGGTTTTCTGGATTCATAGTCGAGTTCTTGACTGATCTCTACCAAAAATGTCAAGCCAATACTCAGTATCATCTTCCCTCCCATCGTGCCCAGAAATGTCCATCTCCACTCGCCTACTGTACCACAGTCCCACAGACCCCCAGGCTACAATGCAACCATGGTTAACTACTTGCAAATAACATCTTGAGTTAGCAGCCACATCCTGCTGTCTGTAAGTTTTATCTTGCTCTTTGCCAGCAGCTCACTCCCACAGAGGATGGAGGTCAGCAGAAGGATCCAACACTGTTTGGCAACCACCATTCCTCCACCAAACGGAATTCATGACCTTCCAGAGACATCCAGTTGCCAGAGGATGAGCCCTGCCTGAGATAGGTAATCTGCTATGGTGCTCCCACACTGGTGGGAGGACTCACACTACTCTCAGTGTACCCTGAAGTCCGGGGCAAGAGTGACAGGGTCACAGCAAAACAGCATGGAGATCATCAGATCACATGCTTGGGCAGATAGAGAAAAGGACTGGCATCACTCACCATCTGTAGTTTTCATCTTCTCTTTTTCTGGAGATATGATGTGGAAACACAGAAAACAATTTTTTGATGAAACTGTGTAACTCAAATGTAACTTGCCTTATTATGAATTGTCACCATAAGCCTGTGTGGGCCAAGGCAGTGTGTTTAGGTCAACTATTCAGGCTCCCTAGTATGGCCTCCCCTGTAAAAGTTACTGCTTCAGAAAAGATTGCATTAACTTTATTCTCAATCAGGTGATATTTACCACATGAGGAGTAATATGAAAAATGAAAATGAAAATTTAATTGAGGTTGCAAGAAAAAGAAAAAGGAACATCCAAATTAAACACCAATTACCATCAAGTACTGAGTTACTCCAAATGATGCATAACTAACATTTGGTGAAGTCCGAACTCTTCAGGTTTGTGGCTTCATCTGTATCAGCTATCAGTAATGCAAAAGAAAAGCAGAAGTGTTTTCTTAAAGTAAGACTTTCTTACTGACACTTGTCAGTGAGAGCTGAACTCTAGCTGACACAAGTAATGAATAAATCATAATTATTGGGAAGCACTAGAAATACATTCGTCCCTTCCTCAACTCTCCTGGAAGAATGTTTCCTTTATGGTTCTCACCAAGTTCAATGGCAGTAACTGGTCAGATGTAGACTACTGGTGGTTGTCGTGCAAGCTGTAACTGGAAATCTAAAAATGTACCACCAAAACCTAATAGTGAAACTGCAGGCTCAGGCAACTGATGAAGCAGAAAGGGTAGGTGTGATTTTCTAGCACAGCCTGTCTGTTGACATCAATCCATTTCCTGCTCACCTTACTCACATGAGTAGCCCTACTGAGATCAGCTAAATCAATCACGTAAGCAAAACTGCTTTTGGATCTCTTGCTTCTCTGCAGAGATGTCCTAAGCCCAAAGAATCTGGCTAGTGATTTCATGTACAAAGGTGTTTTCTATCATCCCTTACAGCATCTTACTCTCCTTTTTAAAAATCAGTTGTTCCCTTTCATGTAACTTTCCCCATCTCATTCTCATTCCTCTGTCAAGTGAACGTCAGTGGAACAGTGATTTCTGACCCGCAAATTAAGCAACATGCTAAAAATGTGTGCATATACACAGTGTAGGCAACTAAGTATGATGCAAATACTTAAAGGTGGAAAACAGAATTCAGAACAACCAAAGTAGACACATATTGCAATGACTGCACAGGAAACATTAGTACACAGCACCAGCAAACACAGATGACTGATCACATTTGGCCTTTTGCTTGGACTTGTTCCAGATACCCAGCCACACACATTCCCCTCAGTATCTTAGTATGGGATCTTAAAAAGGTGCTGCAGAAATTGCAAAATTGGTATCCAGTCTGATGCAACCTTGTCTAATCACTTTTCCCACAGCAGTATGTTGCAGCTCATGTTTCCTGAGTCCCACGATCACGTCTCTCCTTCCCTTCCCCTTTTATCTTCATCCTTCTCCCCCTCACTTCCTTTTCCTATTCGACTAACTCTTCTGCACCATTACCCTATCATCCTGTTCTCCCAGACGCATATTTATCAGTGGGTGTAAATCAGCATTGGTGCATTGATGTCAATAGCAACGATGTCAGCTAAAAACCTGGCTGACAACACTTGTTTGAAATGCAGAAACTCAGTCTTGCACCCCTGACTTTCCTCGCTGAAAATGATTTGCCTCTGCATGGGATGTTGGTGCCTGGCACAGTCCCTCCTTGCCACCTCATCTCATTAAAATGTGAACTGTTCACAGGGCTCTCTCTGTTGTCAAGAGTTAAGGTGCTGGGTCAAAAAAGTCTTGACATCCCAACAAAAATCACTTTGTGTTGCTCTAACACTGCTACTAAGAGATAACAATGGCTCAGGCTGCTGTTCTGCAGTGTCAGAGTGGCTACATCAAGGTCTTTAAACCCTCACCGTTACTCAGCAAGATGCCCAAGCTCTCAATATTTCTGCTAGTCTTCTCATAATTTTTGAAGTCCCTTGCAGCCTTTTTACACATGCGCCATCAAACACTGATTGCAGGCTGGCGGTCTTGTCATGTTAAGAAAACAATGGCTTAGGTCCAAGCTACAGTGTTTTTCTTTCTGTGGGATGATCAAAGGGCTATAAACAAAGGCACAGAGAAGGTCTCCCAGACAAGTTTCTGCAGTGATTGCACTGAGGTTGCAGACAATGGGCAAAGTACAGTAAAGTCAGTGAAAGTGCAAAAAGACTGGTAGGCAAAATTATGTTTTCAGAGCCTCAGAGAACTCAGTCAGCTGATGAAAAGGTGATTTACTGGCCCCCTCCGATTTCTGATTAACTCAGTGACAGGCGTCATAAAGAGAGTTTGGGTTAGCCTGTTTAATTTTGATTTTTTTTTATCTCTTTTACCTTATGACACTATTGTTCCAGCCCCTGGCCCCAGAGAGATCCCACTCGCTCCCCCCTGAACCATTGTAAGAAGAATGATGTATCCAAGGGTGTTGGAAAAGCCTGTGGCATTGTTTTGCTGTCATGCAAACCTGGCTACATTATCATTATTATCATAGACTGACATCTTTCATTGCCTTTTCTGTTTTCCAAGACAAAAGACCCAGCTGAGATTGGAACAAAGGAGAATACAGGGAAAAGGAGAGAATATGTCAAGCAAGAATAGTTTGGAAAGGGCCAAAAGTGGAAAAGGAAGTCTAATTCTAGCCTCATCCAGGGGAAAAAAAGTTTTTTGAGAAATGTAAACAAATCAGGAAATCCTGGCACTTACTCCAGTTCCGATTTGGCGAAACACACCAACCCTTTCCCTGTGTGTGAGCTGCTGTTTGTGAATGAAATCCAGATTAGGTTATTCATTGAGCCCTGCCAGTCCCACAGTTTCCAGGTTTCCTTTTGCCTATGGCATAGCTTAAACCTTAAAATAATAATAATAAAAAAACCATATGCATGTTATTAACTCTCCATATTCAAATGGAAATACAATGCTATCATAAATCTCTTTTTTTTTTTTTTTCTAATGTAAATTCCTTTCTCCAGCATGAAGCTGCAGGAAAGCCATCGTATCTGCGCAATCTAAACTTGAAAGGGAATTTTTGTTAAACTAGTTATGATAGGGGAAACATGTTTTTCACTGAGTTGAAAGATTAAAGTTGGCCATAAAAAGGGTTGGAGGGGCTGGGGGAGGATTATTGGTTGCTCAACTAATGATTAGATACAGGACTTCAAGGACAAATTAAGGAGCACAAAAAGAAAGATTTCTGAAGATAAGCAAAACCAGTTCCAATAATATCAAATAAAAGATGCCTTGTTTATCATGGATTTTAATCTCCCCCAGTTCTATTCTACCCCTATTAGTGTAATTAGACAAAGAGAGTGTAAACCCCAAAAGAGACAACCAATGTTTTCTAGACCTTGAAGTCTGCCCAGCGTATCTGTCTTCCAACTTGCCTTTCTTTTGCCTGTCTCCCAAGTGTGGGTAATTTCCCTCTCTCTTGTGATTCCAGCTTAAACAGCTTCTTTGTAACACTTTTTCTTCCCTTGATTTTATTTTTGATTCCTTACAGAAATAAGACACCAGTTGCCAAAATGCCCTTTTCCTGAGTCAAAATGGTTTCTGGCTCATTAACACTGTCTGTTTAGGGCAGGGAGGGGGAGCAGGGAGAGGAGAGGGGGTTGAATACTGCTGCTCTTACCTCAGGCAGGGTTTATCTGTATCCCAAAGACTGTTGAGGGCTACACCAAAGGATTGGTCAGAACCATAAAAATAAAGTACCTAGAAGAAGCAGAATTCATCATGTAGCTCTAAATGACCAAAACAAAGCAGTGTACCTTGTCCATCGAGAAAAGAATAAAAGAGTTTCATAAATACCAACCAGTAGGAATGATGAGCTCTCATTAAAAGTCTGCACAGTGAATTTCAAGGAGTCGAGGAAAAAATTCCAATCTACTCAGACTAATCTGGGCCTTAGGGATGGCTTTGGCTCAGGACTGAGGAAGCCAGGAGCAATTTCAGCCCTACTCTGAGGTGGGCACATATGTAGTGATGCCATTGATTTGTTGCCTCTGTGCCTTGCATGCTCTCAGTCTAATCCTTGTGAAGTTAAAACTTCGGAAGAGCTGCTGGAATTCCTGCAGAGCTGGAGCTGTTCTTGTTCATTATGGAAGCCTTGCTTCCATATTTATTCTCTGTATGTGTGAGCATGTGCACTGCTTGAGAGAGAAAAGACGGAGAACATAGTATTTGCACAATAATCTTTACTAAAAAATTATTGGATCTTCTACCTGGAGATAATTGATGGCTGAGTCATTCAGAGGTAAAATCACAGTGAAAGTAACATGCCTTCATTTTACTGTGATATTACCACAGTGCCATGAACCGTTTTTCCTTGTGGAAGCTGGACCTTAGCATGATTTACACAGTGGTAAAACGAAAATGAAGCTAGTTTTGGTTTATTTTTTTTAGGTATATGCATTTTTTAAGTAGTAGAAGCTGTAGCTCCATTTTTTAAATGACATGGCCTGAAATACAACTCTTCAAAGTTTTTCAAATTTTACTGTTTTGGCAGTTTTTTTCACATATTTACATTTTCTTAACAGAAATAATTCTGTGGACAGCATTTTCAGAAATTGTAATAGGTTGCTACCCATCTAGATTTCCTTAAATTAAAAAAAAAAAAAAAAAGAAAGAAAAAAAAGAAAATGTTATAAAGCAGTTCGTGTTTTTACATTCTCCATTGGTTTAAAATTGGTTCCATTTCTTCATTTAAAGACTGACGACAGTCCATGGCACAGCACAAATGGGGGTTGCAGCTGCTGCATTGTACACAGTCCTCCAGCCTGCGAAAAATTGGTCCTTCCCATATGGTTTGTCATCCACCTGGACCCACAAAAGCTGCAGCTGAACACCTGCTCTTGTTCCCTCTCTGAAGGGCACTGGTCTTGGAGAGAGGGAGGTGGGAAGGGGCAGTGGATGGTAGGCTGAGGTCAAGGAGGACTCTCTACATGCCACCTTGTTGCAGCCTGGAGCTCCCAGCTCAGCTCCTGCTTCCCATTCATTCAAGCCATGGGGACTATCAGACAGAGAAAGGATAGCTTAGTTAGGGTCATCATTTTGGGGACCTTTCAGTATAGGTAGGATCTTGACACTTTTCACATCAGTAGAGGGCTTTCCATCACCTGCAGAGGCAGTAGTAGTGAGTCTACTATCCTGAACATGGCACTGTAACTGCATTTCTGCAACCAAATGAGACCTGTAAAAAGAGTTATAAAATACACATTCATTTTTTTGGTTTAACTTTACAGCTGTCAGGGCTATAAAAATGATCAACTTTTTTTTTTTTTTTCATGTCAGGGCATGGTTAATGACAAATAAAATGATCTGGAGAGAAATGAAGGTACAGACCCATCTCTGACTACCTTCTGCTGGTTTGGAAAAAAAAAAAAATAATAACCCAGCACATGTGTATGAGCACTCAGAGGAATGTTTGTAAAAGCCATAGATGGTACATCACTGTTACCCTGTCAAGGGAAAACTGCAGCAGCACTATTAATTTCAGGCTGTTTCTGTAGCCTGCATAGTGCTGTGTTCTCCAGTGCGGAAAAGAAGGGAAACAGGTGCTCCATCTCTTCAGCATCTGGTTTGGATGACCACAATACTCCAAACACCTGCACTTTGCAGTCCCGCCAAGCCTTGCCTGCTATTGTGTTAGGCAGAACTGGCTGCCTATACCAATAAAAGACATTGTTTATCAGTTGTACCAGAGGAACATGGGCTGTGAGGAGGGGACAGAACAAACAAACCTGGAAAAAAAAACAACTAATAGGAAAGAAAATCTGTTCTGTAACTTGAATGCTGTTGACTGGGAAAGGTCTTTTTTGTTGCTGTTGTTTTTACAGAGACTGGAAAAGAGAGACCAGCCTTGTGGCAGGTTTTCCTGTCCGAACAGACAGTTGGCACTTGTGTTAAGAGGGTGATTTATTTATTTTTTTAATATTAGGTATCGGGTTTTAGGACTTGAATGGGAACTGTAGTTTCACATTTTAATACAGAATTGTTTTTACAGACTGTGCCGAGTTTTATCTTTGTAGCTCTGACTATAAACATGATGATTCACATCTTACTAAGAATGGATTTAGGGTTATTTAGGATTAAAACTGAAACTTTGCCCAGAACCTGAAATACTGCAGCTTAAGCTATTTTAGGTTTCCTTTTCAGGGCTGGCAAATTCATCTTTCTGAATGCGAAACAACTGATCATTGAGAAAACCCAAGTCAGGACAACAGATTTTAGGAGATGATGTAATGTAAGCTGTCCTAGTGAAGTCAATAGTATCACTTACATCCTTAAAATCATGCACAGATTTTAGGAACTTTTTAAGATGACAAATTATTCAGTACTAAAACAAAGACTTGGCAGATGGTCTACCTAGATCCTGTCCTGCAGCTTGCAATCGTCCTGTTCTCTGCCCTTGTGCAAACTGTTCCGTTTCTGGGCATTTTACTTTTCCCTACCTGCAAAACCGGGACGGTAATGGTCAGCCAGCAACTACATTTGCTTTTTTTGCGGGAGGCCCAGAGAACCTTTGAGGTGCTCAGAGGAAAGGCTCTGCAGAAGCTGAGATGCAGGAGATGCAGAACCCGTAGCTCGATGCTCCCCGGCGGGGAGGCCGGGACGAGTGGACGCAGCCCGCTCCCGGGGCAGAGGGGCCGGGCTCGTCCCTTTGCCGTCAGCCCCAACTAGCGACAGGTCGACGGAACTGCAGCAGGGCGGCAAAGGCAAACAACGCGATCTGCAGGCAAAGGCGTTTGTGGCGCGGAAAAAGCTTGCCTTGTCCTCCCCTCCCCCCCCCCGCCCTGAACCGGCCTTAAAATATCGACGTGTCTCTCAGCTCTTTGAAGAATGTTTCAGGATGGTGGAGGGAAGGTCGTACTTTGCAAGGGTGGCTTCGCTGAGAAAAAGCTCTCCTCTGACTGCCATGAGGAGCACTTTGCTGGCAGGAAATACTTTTGTGGAGTGGTGGACATGACGATATAAAGAGGTAAAGAAAATCTGACAGTGCTTATGCAAAAAATACAGCCATTAAGTACTCAGCTCGAGAACATAAAGGGACACCTGCAAGACAACATATGGAGCACTGGATTTTGTTAGATAACAGTTTTGGGGTTTTTTTGCTCGCTTTTTTTTTTTTTTTTTTTTTTGTCTGCAATGATTCATCTAACTTCCCAGTTTGCTACATCTCATGCATAAATGCCAGTGTTTAAGATCCACAGCTACCCATTCAGATGAATGATGGTGTAAGACATAAAGCTGAAATAGGCTAAAACATAAAGTGGGAAAATGAGAATAGATGGGAACTATCTTTATACTCGCCAAAGGGTCGATAGATAACACATATAAACCCATGGCTCAGAGAACTTTGGTATTGCTACACTAGTGAAATCACACGAGAAAGAAAGCACTTCCAGTTCCTTGTGACATTTTTTTTCTGTCTAAGCAGATGCATCTTCTCAGATTCACTCTGATTTAACAATAACCACAATGACTAATTGCATATTTGGATAAAGCATGGGGAATGTTGTTTCTAGCATATGAAGCATGGTGATTAGACATTGCTGAATTCAGTCCCAATCCTGGATTAAGTTATGTTCTTGTTGGCCCCTATGTACAAACTATGAAATTTAATGCTAAGGAGATATATATCCATATATTATACATAGGAAAAGAGAGAAAGAGAGAAAGAAAGAGAGAGAGAGAAAGAAAAGAAAGAAAGAAAGAAAGAAAGAAAGAAAGAAAGAAAGAAAGAAAGAAAGAAAGAAAGAAAGAAAGAA
>WTSP01023995.1:0-29161 GCA_025331215.1 Actenoides lindsayi
GCTCTGGCAGGGGGGTTGGACTAGATGATCTTTCTAGGTCCCTTCCAACCCCTAACATTCTGTGATTCTGTGATTCTTCAAGATGAACAGACCCAGTTCTCAGCTTTTCCTTATAAACCCTGTGCTCCAGCACTTTAATGTCTTGGTGGCCTCTGATGAATTTGCTTTAATATGCCAGTATCCTTCCTACACTGCATTCCAGATACAGTCTTAAAGTGCTGAATAGAGATCACTTTCCTGGATCTGCAGACTACACTGTTAATAATACAGCCTGGGATGTGTTTGGCCTCCCTCACTGCAAGGGCACATTGCTGGAGTGTTTTCAACTTAATGTCCACGTGGATCCCAGTTATTTTTCTGCAGAACTTTTGTTTCTAGGCAACTGGCCCCCAGTCTATACTGTTGCCTGGAGTGATTCCACCCCAGATGAAGAACTTTGCACATGCTTTTATTTAACTTTAAGAGGTTCCTGTCAGCTCACGGCTCCAGCCTGCCCAGGTCCTTCTGAAGAGCAGGCCTGCCCTCCAGCAAATTGATTGCTTCTCTCAATCTAGTATTGTCCAAAAATTTGCTGAGAATGCATTTCATTCCATGCACAAATCATTGAATCACAGAGGAGGAGATTGGAGGTAGCATGTAAGAAAATCTTGTGCCCAAACATGTATTGAGTTTTATGTTTGAAATCATTATGGAAGTTACTTCACTTACTTTTTAAGAGTAATACAAATTCAGGAAGGAAAGGTCTCCCATCCATGGTTAAACAACATCAATATGTGATAGCTAGAAGTTGATGTAAATTTGACATTTCATGTTTTGGTTGAAGAATTTAAGAAGTTCAGATTTTGTTGAAATGAGAAAATATTTTTAGATGGTTTGTTTACAGCAGGAAAAGCCCCTCATGAACTGGTCCTAACTGAAACAATCCCTCTGATTGAAGACTATTAGTTGAATTCACTATTTGATTAGATACATCTTAATATATCAAGTAGGACTAAATTAGAATCTTGAAGGATTTGGATTTTGGGGGGCAGGTTGGTTGTTTTGTTGCTGTTGTTGGAAGTTGGGGTTTTTTTAATATTAATGCCAAACTTTTAGACCTCTGGGTTTTCACCCCTTTTGTCTCTCAGAGTCATGAGGGCCCTAGTGGACCTTAATGGCTCTAATCAGCCTCATCTGGGACATTCATCCATACTCATCCAGCCCATGGCCCAAGACTCCTACCTAAGCTCAGTCCTGGGCAGCCTGTTCTTGGTTGAGCTATGTCCAAGGTGTGCCTGTCTACAGTCCTATCTCTGCTTGCTTGTTTCCTGGATGCCCTCCTCTGAAGCATGCTGTAACTTGTTTCCACTCCTTTCTTTGGGCCTGTCTCTCACTGCTCCTGACTGGGCTCCATGAATTGGACCTCAGATCTGTTTTTTTTCACTTTCTCTTGTCTGGAAATGTTGATGACAGCTAGCTCTGTCCACCGTGGTCAGAGCCCATGGGACACAGCCTGTGTTGGGGTTACCCTGTTCGCAGATAACCTTTCCTTAAGGAGCAGCTTCATTTCTCTGGTCTCTGACATCAGAAGGCTAACAATCTATACCAAATTCACCCTGAACAGATGTTCTTATCATCTTTTTGACCAAATTTTAATGCTAATTGAGTTTCTGCATTTTTGTTCTTTAAATAATTCTCCAGTTAATATAATTGATATTTCTCCATTCACTATAGGGGCTTCCTGGCTGATCAAAAGCAGAACACTTAAATGATAGTACAACATAACATAATGAAGCTGATTTCTGTAAAGGAAGCTGTCTCAGTATGTTAAGTCAATTGTTCCATAAGTCCTCATGACTAGTGCTTTAAAGACAGCGAAAATAAAAATACGAGGTCATTAATACAACTTTTCTCAACAATGCAATATAGAACAGAGTAAGGCTGCTTACTGCCGTCAGTTGTGCTAGAACGGAATGAGTGTAGAGTAGGTATAAAATGCCATGTCTGTTTTGGTTTACATACACTTTACATACATTTTGCACTGCTATAGAAAGACATATAAAACGAAAACCTTGACTGAATTGAGGCTAGTATATCTAAACACCTTTAGCTGAGGCTTATCTGAAAAAAAGAGAATTCTTAGGGGTTTTTTCCCATATACATTATAAGAACAGCGCATAACAAGAAGTGAATCAGTTTACCCATCTTATGGGATCTGTTCCTATTTTACGTTGCACTGAGAGTTATTCAAGAGTTAGGGAACAGAACTATTTTTGAGAAGTAAACTCTAACTAGGTCAACAGGAAAGAGTGACTTTGTCCTCTGAAGCAGCCCCTCCTCCCTAGTTTACCTTGTGTTAATCTCAAAGGACTTGCTATCTACTCCCAAACTAACAGAAGGCAACAGCGGAAATTGTAAACAGTATTTAAAATCCATTCCATTACAAATATTTACTGATGTTAGTAGATATTGATTTATGAAGTGTCATAGCAGTATTTATTGTAACTTATTTATGAATATTTCTAATAACATGTTAAATCTATTTCCTATATATATTTATTTTTTAATTTTTCTTTTTACTAATGAATAGAAGGGTTATGATTTAATCTTAACTTTCTTTTAGCAGTCCTTGCTATCTCAAAAGCTGTATTCCCTGACAGATATTTTAATGGTTATCAGCTTGTTATCTAGTACAGATGTTCTATTGTTTATTCAAGGGGCATTTGAGCTTTGCATTCTTTTAAAGCTAGTTAATGTAAAGCATTAAAATATGAATATCCTGAAAGGTCACAAGAAAAACTGGAAGAGTACAGATCAATAGAAATACAAGTGTTTTGGGTTATTTTGTCCCAACACATCTATTTTTTTTTAAATGACCAGAAGAATTTCTCTATTTCTTTCAAGATGTTTGCAATGTGATTGCAACGTCACTTTTAAAATATGTCCCTTCTCTCCAGAAGTTAGGCTAACTAAGAGAGAGGAGATACGATTATGATGTTTCTCTACTAATCAAAGTTATTCAGAGCTCCCATTTTGCCAAATACGTACTTTGGAATGACACGGAATGCAGGAAATGGAAATTGAATAGAAAGAAGTTGTTATACTCATGATTTTCTGTACCTTATGACCAAAATATATTTGAGATGAAACATACTTTTTTTTTTTTTCACAGTGAGACTTAAGTCCCTGCAATTGAGTGTAAAGTAAGTTTGTTGTGCTCTGTTTCCAATATGTTGGCCGGAGGATATGGAGTGCCATTTCAAGGCAGGAAAAATGCCATAGCTTATAACAAAGCAGAAAGCAGGAAAAAAATTATGTGTTCTCTGTTACTCTAGTTTTTCTTGTACTTGGCATGCCAGGCAAGCTATGGAAATTTGTAGTGCCTGGATTGTGTTTCCAGTCATAAAAAAAGCGTTATAAAAAGTAAGATGTTGCATTGTTGCTAGAAACTATATATTTACTTTTTAAGAACATTTCTTTTCACCCTCAGTGTAAATAATTGTGCATCATTCCACATTGCATGTTACTTTGTGTGGATAAAGATCAAGATCCTGCTGCAGATGATAATTGGTTATCATCTCAGGGAGACATTCTGGATGAAAGTTGATGTTCATATAAAAAATAAAATAAAATAAAAAATCCTCCAGCCCATTGTGGTTTTGTGACAAGTGAGTGTCACTGATTACCAAAAAGTAGGTTGTCCTTGTTCTTTGAAAGGTGGTGAGACTTGCCTCGCACCATGCTATTCTGAGTCCTTTCTGACTACATTTGCTTGTTGTGCTCCTGTGCAAAGTGATGAAAACCAAAGAAGTCCAGGAATGTGGCACCTGAATGGTGGCACCAACAGTAACACAAAAATGCAGCTTAGTTACTTTCCTGCAAGCAAAGTAAGTTTTTATGAGTATACTACCTGTAGTAAATACCTGTTAATCAGAAGAGAAAACAAATAAAGCAGCTGCATTTTGGTTCCTGACTTCTACTTTCACTCTTTTTCATCTATCCCATTTCTATGCACCTTGGCATCTAAAGTTTTCAGACTCTGCAACTTATACAAGTCTAATACAGAAGTCCTTTCTACTCTACTATGCAGCCCTGTCAGCCCAGGCCTTGCAGACTTTTTATATCCTAGCTTTTCAAGCTGCGACAGTCTGAGCTCTTTAGCCCTTTTTATTGTAGACATACAGGCCTTGGCAGCTAAATTTCCTGCACACTTTGAGATCACAGGCACATAAATAAGTTTCATCTCACACAGTATGCAAACAAAAAGTGAAAAGATTTATTGAAAATGAAGTACAGAGGGAGAAAAAAGAAAACAAAACACCAATAGAGGAAGGGCACCAGAGTATCTGGCAGAATTGCTATGCTGGATTAGATCCCAACAGAAGCCAATAAACTATTTCTGCATCTTTCAGTGAGTACTCCTCTGTTTAGCCAGGAGAGGAGAAGTTCTAGAAAATCTATTTCCAAGACCTTATCCAGAAATATCAAGGAGGAAACTGTTAGTATGAAGCAGCCAAAGAACTAATTGAAGGCTGTCTGTCCTAGGTCCTGCATCTCAGTTCAGGAAGTCCCAGGTGGAGATCAGCAGTCCAGAGCTCACTTTTGGGAAGGCAAGGAGTATATGAATTACAGCAGGTTTTAGCAAGTGTACTAGGAGTTGTGCAAATCAGTGGAAGGAAAGGGCTCTGCTAGTGATATATTTGACTGCTCCCAAGTACCTGTATCCCAGTTGAGACATACTAAACCAGAAGTAAACAGCTTTAGTCCCTAAATGAATCATAATAGTTATGTGTGCACCAGAAGGGCACAAAGTAAGGACTATTTAGTGCATTGTAAACATATATGTGTCAAATAATTCTCTATTAAAAAAAATAAAGAATTTTTTAATCCAATTTGACTGCTATTGAAACGTCAGTGTTAGAAAATGGTGAATGTCTAATATATTAGCTTGTGTGGCAACAGTGTACAAGGACCCATGAGGTGGGCTTAGCAAGAACATTTCCACAAACTCAGAAAGAGAGATCAGTTTTGTGTGTGTTAGATGCTTTTCCCCAAAGAGATGGTATTTTCATGCCATTTGTTACTAATGCTAGGAAAAAAAGAATTATCCAATTGAAGTACAACCTCTGTTTATTAAAGCACATCAGCCCTGTTATGGCATGTAACAGTCTATACCTTAGTTCTGTTTTACCATCTGGCTTTGATGACTGTGATGAAATTTTAGGTAACATTACAAATGAAAGAAGTGTTGTGGAAGTAAGTAGGATCAACACTTCAGTAACATTAGTATCAGCATGGTTTATGTAATTTTATTCTGTGGAGTCAAGTGATTGTGAATCTATAAAAACCTCTGTGAATTGTTGTTTTTATGAAAGTTTTACTGCAAGGAGAAGTTAGCATACCAGCTGATTTGAGGAACATTAATTTTCATGAATATTCGTGCAATTTGTAACAATTGGTACAGTACCGAAAAACTAATTAATTGTAATGTTGAAATTTTTACAGTACTTTTAATTTTTTACATATTAACTTTGAAAAATTCAAATCCTTTTAATGAAACTTTATGTGACTTAGGAGATATTTACAAAGGCAAGGGCACCACTAAAGACAACCTAAATAATGCAGTAATTGCATAGCTTAATGTTATAAGTTCTTAAACAAGTGGAAACTAACTACATTATCTATTTGAAAAATACATCAACTGTTAATGACATAATAATAGAATCATCAAATAGAACCATAGAATCATTTAGGTTGTAAAATACCTTTAAAATTGAGTGCAACCTTTAAACCAACACTGCCATGTGCACCACTAAATCATGTCACTAAGTGCCATATCTACAGTCTTTTAAATATCCCCAGGATATATAAATACTCCACCACTTCTGTGGGCAACCTGTTCCAGTGCTTAGCAACCCTTTCAGTGAAGAAATTTGCCTAGTATTCAATATAAACCTCCCCTTGGCGCAACTTGAGACTGTTTCCTCTTGTCCTATCCCTCATTACTTGGGAAAAGAGACTACACCCACCTCTGTACAACCTCCTTTCAGGTAGTTGTAGAAAGCAATAAGGTCTTTCCTTAGCCTCCTTTTCTCCAGGCTAAACAATCCCAGTTCCCTCAGCTGTTTCTCATGAGACTTGTTCTCTAGACCCTTCACCACTTTCATTGACCTTCTTTAGATGTGCTCCAACACCTCAATGTCATTCTTGTAGTGAGGGGCCCAAAACTGAACACAGTATTTGAGATGTAGCCTCATGAGTGCTGAGTACAGAGGGAAATATATGATGAACAGGATGAATGTTATGAACAGGATTAATGGATTAATATGTCCAAGATGTAACAAGAACTAAGTTGCTGTGATTTTTTTTTTTTTTCCTTTCTCATGAAACTTGTTCTTCTTTCCATTCTGTTTAGACATCTAACATGAAAAGAGAAATAATTATCCCATGATGTTTATGTCTTTAAGGCAGGACAAGAAGGGACTTACAGTTGTTCAGAATGAAATTACTAAAACAAATAATTAAATCCAGTTGTTAATATTTTTTTGAAATTTGACTAAAACCAGAAAGTAAACTGTCTTCCTATCTCTGCAGGTTTCTGAGTTAATCAAAATGCATGCAGACCAGAAAACACAGATATTTTCATAAAACATAACATTTCTTTACAGACAAAATGAGGTAGCTCAGAATGCTAACACCCTGGTTATTTTATCTGAATGAGTTTTACCACTTTTCTTATTATATATTTGTTGGGAATACTATATGAAAATGTAGAGTCATTCTACAGTATGAAATAAACCCATTTTAGTTTTCCTGTGTGGGAAGTGGTTGGTAAGCCTGCCAAGCCAACACCTAATCAATCTTATATTTTAGATTTCATTTTTCTTTGTTTAGTAGTGACTTTGATGGATTCCATATATTTTCACAATCTTTCCACACACCAAGTGATTGTTCATCACAGCACCTTTTAGAAAATTCTAAAGCAGTCCTCCAAAAATCTAAAATAAAAATGCATATGATTCGACAGTGAAAAAGTAAATAAGGATCAATTTGGAATATAAAAGTTATTTTGTCTAAAATACTATTCTTTTAGATGATAATTGGTTTGGTTTAAGTATATATACATTTTTGGGGTTTTTTTGAACTATAATATGCTTAGAATTATCACATGAAGTCTTTTATGCTTTATTTTGGTTTCGTTTTTTCCATTTTCTTTTTCTGTTGAATGAAAAAAAATGCCTACTCTGGAATTAAGCACAATATAAAAATATTTCATTCATTTGAAAAACATAAATTAATTTTCCTGGAGATACCTAGTCACATTTTACTGAAAGAAGCAGCACTTTTTATCGAGTGACTATCTTTTATATTTTTTCCATGTTTTGGGGTTTTATGTTACCTTTTAAATATATATATATATATTTTTTTTTCCATAGGAAAGCCATTTAACAATTTGAAACAGGTTTTCTTACATTAAAATTAGATTCTTAAATTTAGTATGTAACTATCTAAAGCACAGTTACATTAAATGTGGGGAATCACTGGGTTTCATGGAGTCAGACACAAAACAGAAAGCAGCAGCTATCCAAAAATGGGGGGTTATTGCAACCAAAGTTGACTAGCACTCCTGACAAATTACAAGTTCGGATGTCTGTTGGTAATTAACTACTACACAACTAATTGCTAAACCTTAAGGAAAGATGAACCAAAGTATACACACACTCACTTAAAAAGGGGAAACCCCCCCCACAAAGGTACTCAAAGGTATCATTCACGTGAAGAGTGAGAGCAAGGCTTACTCCATCCATTGAGAATCACTCAATCTGTGAAAATATCCTTGGATGCCATATCCAATGGGAGGGTCTAACTGCCAGGCCCACTGCTCTGGGAAGAACCAACTGAACCAGTTCTTTGGCAGGGCTCCGTTTACACCCTAATCAAGTGTGCACCATGGTCATTCTAATTGATTGGGGTGGCAATCCCATGATAAAAACAGGCTAAGGGTCTAGACCCCGAGGCAAGAATTAATCACTGTGAGGTGCAGTTTAACAGCTGAGGCAGCAAACCGCTTTGGCAAGCCCTGTTTTTGTCAGCTTTCTATTGGAGAAGCCGCACCGGCTACACTAAGATCTTAAAACAAATTACAACCACAAACAGATATGAAATTTTAACAACTACAGACACCCATAGACAAGAGCTGCAGGAAGTGACTGTAAAAGCAGCACACAGTAAACACCACAAAAAGAAGTGACGAGTACTCTTGTCACTCTCTGTTAAAGGGCACTGAGTCCCTCATCTGGTGACCTGGCAGAGAGTCACAAGAAGTCTGCTGGCTCTTGAGAGCTAAGATCAGAGACATTCTTGAAAGGGTACCACAACTGACCAAAAGCATGGACTACTATCCCCTGTTACTCTTTCATGTGGGCATGAATGTCACGGCAAACCATAAGATGAAATTCCTGAAATTGTTTAAAAGCCCACTCATTTCAGAAATAATCTCAAACTTTTTGAATATTTCAAACAGAAAACAAACACACTGAGTTGTATTTACTTCATAGAGAGATAATAAAACTGCTGCTGATAAATCAGGGAAAACAACAAATATTTTTTGTTGGTTCTTTTCTATTTTAAGATATTAATAGAAGGAACACAGCTATTTTCATAAGAAAACAGACACAAATAAGGGCTCTAGCATTTGGTTTTGTAAAAGAAAGTTCATATGGCCTAAATTAAACTGAATTCCTTTGAAGAACGTTTTGCTGGTCAAGACTAAGAAGCTCTCTAAAGACAGCTATTAAGAAACATTAGGTATAGGTACTTAAGTAGAATACAATCTGACTACAGTGCTCTGCATATGTTTGTTTGGGATTTTATCCCATTATTAAATATCATTGTTTTCCTTATAGAAGCTTTTAACAGGTTAAAGTTTTTTCCTAAATCAGGTTTGTAAATGCAGATACCTTCACATAAACAATTTTATGCAATTCCCTTGTCTGATGGATCATGATGAAGGGTAAAACTGTACATTCTTTAATTCTATATCTGAACTATTACTACCATGAATAGTCTAACTAACATAACAGACAATGAACAGATATATAATATTAGGTACTTCATAAAATAAGAGATTGAAGTTCAGATTAAAATGAAAAGGAAAAACTTGAACAATTTTGTCATTTTGTAACAGTAGCAGATTTGTAACTGTACTTCAATCGCACCCTTAGAGCAGTTTTTTAAATCAGAAAGCCCAGATACAACCGTGTTAGTTTTTATTCACATGTTCAAACAAAGCCAAGTTTTGAGCTTACACAGCGGTTTTAAAGGACTTACTACAGATTCAAGTACAATATTTTAGAGCTTACAAAGCTCTGATCAATATGTTATTCTACTCTATCAGGGATCCTTAATTTTTCTTGCCTCACTGCAACAAGAATGATAAATGTCAGTTGTGGATGACATTGAAACTGCAACACCCTTTACTTGATCCATCTTCCCACACAGATACTCTTAGTTACTCAAGCTTCAGATGTTTCAAACTGGTGTACTTTAACAGGGTATGTCTCTTGTTTGGTTGGTTTTTTTCCTTTTTTTTTTTTTTTTTTTACCACTCTTTCAGCTTTAGTTATTTGGAGAAATGGTGTCAAATAACTGCTACAGTGATACTTATTTTGGACAGAAGAAGAAGTGTAGTACACAGTAGGATATGCAACATTCTCAATATCTTAAACTGAAAACAGAATAATGTTAGATTAAATGTTTTAAATAGAAAGGAAGTAGATATAGTACTCATTCAATTTTTCCCCAAACTAGAATTTGCTATCAAGAAATACAAATGTTTTTCTGTAAGACATGCAGCAAAATCTGTAAACGTTTTAACTCTAAGATCACCAATTAGGTTTATGTAAAACTAAATTTAAATTCAATTTATTTTCATTTCTAAGTATCTTTACATTATGGCTCTTTATTGACTTTTATTTATTCTTGTTTTCAAGAACAAAAGCAAAATAAGGAGGCATTGTTTTCCACTTTATGAGAGGTTCAAAGGTGCAAACTTTCATTTTGATGAAGTTTGAACATGTGTTTGAACTTTTCACTCTTACACTGACTATAGTTCATTAGGAACATTCTAAACTGCAGTAGTGCTAAGTATCATACAGATTAAATTCTGATTTCCTGATGAAAATAGAGTTAAGACCCATGGTGTAACCTGTGCCATATGAGAAGGCAGCAAAAAATAAAAGTATTCAAGGTCAACGGTCATGACAAATGGGAAATAAGATAATATTAGCATTGAATATGATTTGGTATTTCGGACAGAAGATTCAAAAGCCGGGGCAGAAAAGATCGATTTTTAAATACGATGTCAAGAGAATAGTGAGTGTCATTATGCACAAAGGAAGGAGGAATATATTTAAACAAGTGCAAGAATCATGGAAATCTAGGGCAAAGAGGTGATGTTCTTCCATCTGGCTATATTTCTTGCTATAAGTGTCCCTGACTAGTGTGGTAGATACTCACTAAGATGTCCATGAGTACTGTGTGTTTGTACAGTAGTAAGATTCCAAGTCCTTCCAGCTGCAGAGAAGATTAAACATCTCTGGGTTATTTCAACATCTTGAGAGAGTTTAAGATATGTGTCTTACTCTAGCAACTAATATGTCTTGTTGTAAATGTGGTAGCTCAGTTTAAACACCTAAAGAACAATGGTAATTCTGAGAAATTATTGAAGTGCCAAATGAGGGTTAAGCACCTTCAAGAATGATATTTTCCAGAAAATTTTCTTGTACAATGGCAACTGATCTTCAAGCTACAGATCCCATAAGAAATGTATATAATATATATGCAGATGCATCTTTAAAGGTGTTATCAAAAAAAACCCAAATCAAGTAGCACTGATGTGCAGTGGGAGATGCATGTATAGTTGATTATTTCTGGAGATTTCAAATAAGATGTGCATTTTTTGTAGGCCTGTTTGTATGGAAGAACATTCCTTTTAATTTTTACTATAATACAATGGAGGTGTAGCATCACAGTAATAAATTTGGTCTATAAAACTTTACTTTTACATAACAGAAGTAACTATTATTGAACTGTCCCATAATGCATACTCAGTGAAAAATCTGTGCAAAATTAAATCTATGGTATCACTAGTTTCAACTTTGAAAAGAGATTAGGAAGTCTATTCACATATGACTGCAATTTTAATCCCTTGTAGTATTCTTGTATTTTCTAATTCAACTAATAAAAGCTCAAGAAATTAAGGCCGACAAGAAATTAGCTGCAGTTTTCTTGGTTTGCCTTGGTTATGGTTAATGAATTTTAGTAGCTGATTAAATACACAGTTATGTCATTTTGTGTGTGAAAAAAAGCATGGAATAGCACTAATACCTGAATTTAGCAGTAGTTGCTGCTTTGGTTGGCTGCTGTTGAATTTTTTTTATTTTTTTTTTTTTTTCCCATCACTCAAGAAATATGTAGTTTTCCAGTGCAAAACCACATATCATTCCAGTGGTCTCATTGTTAGTTTTCTTTGGTGGTAAGTATTGTGGAGCTTCAGGAAAGACATCTTGGAACTGTTTAGTTAATGGAGAGAAAGGGAAAAGAGAGAAAAAGAGAGAAAGATAATAGAAATTGAGAGAATCTGAAAGTCTTAATACAAATTACTGTGACAGAGGGATCTTGTTTCTCATCCTGAGAATGTAATCACAAGATCTTGAGGAAAATCAATGAACAGAATGATGAAAGGTATTGTCAGTAGACAGTTCTTATGTGTGTATGCAATGAAATAGAAAATGTTGGCTGAAAGTGTCTGCCTGGGCAGGTGGGAGCATTGTCATTACTCCCCCTTTCTCCCCAGAAGAGAGGAAGGTGCTGCATACCAGCAAGCTGAGCTGGGATCTGAATGAGAATGTTTTGAACTAGATTTCCAGCATTTATGTTTTTCCTTGCTTGTCTGGCTTCACTTCGAATTAAAACAATTCAGTCCTCCCTCTTTACACTATCAAACAGTAAGTTTCAAATCTTCTTTTTAATCTAGCAGTCTAGCAGTCGAAAGTCAGTCATCATACATTCTGTTGTGAAAGAAACTTTGTTTCTCAATAAACTGCTTACATTGCTCCAGTTTTTATATTAGGCATGGTAATTTTGTGTGCTGACTGATAATAGGCTTATCTTGAATTCTTGATCATAATTAGATGAATATGAAGCTGCAAAACCTAATAAAGAGTCTGTATTAGTCAGTGGTTTGACCAGTTTTACATTAAAAACCTCTGAATTAATTAATACATGGGGCTGTACAGTGGTGAGCTGCTGAAGTTGATTACAGGTGTAAATGTGATTAAACAAGTCCTTATCCTTTATTTCCATAAGAAAAACATTTACAACTTTAAAAAATCTGATTTGAACATCAAAAGACAGATGTCACAAGTAAAATTTACATGATCTTAAAAGTCTAATATAAAAAAACTAAATTAATGAGTTGGTGCAACTATTCATTATTTTTTTAGTAAACCTGAAAATAAAAGATATCAGTATATTTTTTTTCCACAGGGGAAAACACAGTGACACGATTACACTTCAAATGTGTGTCTATGAAACATGGAAACAAATAGAAGCTATTTATTTTATTTGTGTTCACCTTTTTCTGAACATCCACAGTAATGTTGCTCTACTTACTATAGTGAACTGTCTAATGCATTTATAATGTCATATTCAAGCATAATGGATTTTTATTGCTACTGTTTTAAGAAAACAATTATAACAGTTTTTTAAGATTTTTGCTCAGCCGTAATAACTAAAATTTGTGTACCAAAAATGACTGCTAGATATTGTTTAATAAAATGTCTCCTTTATGAGCTCATCATTTGCATTTTCTGACCATGAGTATATTACATGCTAATGAGATACTGTTAGTTTCTTAAGTTATTGAAATACATACAAGGAAACAATAATGAACTCACCTGCTGACATTTTTGGTACTGGGAGACCTCACTGGCCTCCGATACACTCAAAATTCCAACAGATTGAAACAATAATAGCATACATGAGTTCATGGAGGAATACTCGGAGAAATGGAAATCTGCTATTTACTATTATCAAAGATTTCCATTTTAACCAGGACTCTTTATTTCTTTTGATCCTGAAGTGTAATCCACTTTATGACTCACATGTTGTTTTGCATGACAAAACCAGCCAAAATTATATTCTAGGTATCTTGCAGCAAAACCTTGTTGTATGCCCAGCAAGTGTATGGCCAGCAAGGCCAAGGAAGAGGTTAGTGTTGAGTTCTTCTTTTATTCTTTATGGAATCTTGTATTCTATCTTACACATGGAATGGGATGGATATTTGGGAGATTATCAGTTTCACATCAGTATATTTTGAAAGCAGCTGTGCTGTTGGAGTGAAAAACATTAATCTCTCTGTCCTATGAAAACATAACAAGCTAGTTAGCATGGAAATTTCACTAATTTTCACCAAACCAAGTGCTCCGTAATGGTGATTAGGACCGTTTTCTGACACTGAAGAGAAAATATTGTGCTCAGGAATATATATTAACCTTCTAATGAAGTTAGTCATCACCTGTAAGTCATACATAGCATTGTGATCATAGGGGTAGCAGGAAGTGGAAACATCATGAGGGAAGGCACAGTAAAAATCTCTGTTAGATCTATCTGCTATGTTTATCTTAACTTCAGCTTCGATGGCATAAACCTATGAAATATGAATGAAAAATGAAGAACAACAAAACTGTTCTAGATTTCTTAAACTTGTTAGCTGGATACAAGCTAAGTATTAAGAAGGACAATACTTCTTCTATTCCAAGATGATGTTCATTGTATCCAGTGTGCTCACACAGTTTCTTTGTATAATTTCTACCTTGCCTGAAGTTTTTCATATAGTATTATTTTATGCTATATTTTGAAAAAAAATGGGTATGAACAAGGGCTACTATGATTTGTTCTTTGCATAAAACATATAGTATATTCCTATAGTGGTAAGACACAGATAGACTCAGAGCAGTATGTTGTAATTTCAAAGACATTCTTTCCCCCTGCAGAGTAACAATCAATAGTCTTAAAAAAAGCAAGACACATCTTGTAAAAATGTTAGTTGATTTTAACATGATCTTACTGCTGGAAGGATCATGGTGTGGAAACCTTTTGTATTTATAAGATATTTATGTTACAGAACAGTCCTGAACTGAAATAGAAATAAGAGGCCCTGCTCATGTTACTTCAAACAGGAGACTACATAAGAGATTTTATCAGAAACCGTAAAGCAGAGCTGTCAAAGCAGATTTCTTTCTTCTTCAGAAATAAAATATCATAATTTTTCAAAACCCCATAATTAAATTATGTTACTTTTATCAGAACATTAAAGTCTTCAACCACTAAGCGAGACATTAACAATTAGAAAATGCTTTACAGAGAATGTTGGTTATTTCAGCATGACTCAGGTTTCCTTTATAATTTCTTAACTCATTGAGATGAGTGTAAATATTCTCATTAAATACAAATTTCAGTGTAAAGAGCTGTCTTACTGAGTCCCAAATATCCCATTCCAAATATCTTAACTTTGACATTTTCTGTGTGTAAGGCAGAATTATCTCACTTCACCTATGTCTTCAGTTCCAAATAAACTTGCCATGGAAGTAAGGATGCTTGATGACCTGCTAGGCTGGTGTGGGAGCAGTGAGACTGAAGCAGGGTTGTGATGGTTTGACCTTGTCTGGAAACCAGGTACCGATCAAACTACTCTATCACTCCCCCGCCCCCCTGCTCCTCCTCTCAGCTCAATCAGGGGAAAGAAATTAAAGATGAAAGTCATCGGTTATCAGAAAGGCAGTTTAATGAACAGTGAAGCAAGCCCATGCATGTGGAAGCAACAGGAAACAAAGATTTATTCTCTACTTCCCATCAACAGGTGATGTCCAGCCCCTTTTCAGGAAGCAGGGCTCCAAATGCATAGCGGTTGTTCTGAAGGACAAGTGGATGCCTCCCCCCACTTTTCCTAGCTTTTCTTGTTGAGCTGATGTCATACAGTATGGAACATCCTTTTGGTCAGTTTGGGTTATCTGTCCTGGTTGTGTCCCTTCCTAAGATCTTGTCTACAGCATCCAACTGGGGGAGGAGAATGTTGGAAAACCAGCCTTGGTGTTGTGCGAGCCCTGCTCAGCAGCAGCCACAACACAAGTGTGTTATCAGTGCCTTTCCAGCTCTCAATGCAAAGCACAGCACTGGGGGGACTGTTATGGGGAAAATCAACTCCAGCTCAGTCAGACCGAATACAGGTATCCAGGGTAGAGAATCCTAATAGACATTTGAAAGCCTGGTAAATTCTCACTAATACTTAGTCCCCAAAGTTGTAACAGAAATCGCTGAGAAACTCAGGGAGTTGTGTTGTTTTCAGTATATGGATTTATTACAACTGAACACTAGTATATGAACCTAACTGTTACCATAATACTGTTACTAATAAATGAAGTAGCTGCTACAACTTAATGATACTTTGAAAGTAGTAATAAATTTTCAAAGATTATTTTTCAAACTTTACAAATGTTTTGTAGAGTACAAAAGCCTGGGTAATTTTAAAAGATAATTTCATGATCTACCAGCCTTTGATAAAGCTGAAGGAACGTTTATTTAAAAGTCAGTAAAAGAAAGAATTCACATTTAAAAATATTTAGGGAACTTATGGCCACAGAGATAAAACTCAGTACAACTGTTAAACTCAGAAAAATACAGTGATGTTGTACATGTTGTTCATGAGCTGAAACCGTTAACAAAGACAACTCATAGTGATACTGAACTAGTGAGAAGATAGCAGCATTTAAAAATCTAGGCAAGTCTTCAGATAAAGGATTTCAATGAAGTTGGGAGAAAGAGGATAACTTTTTGAAATGTAAATGCAATTTACTGTGCTGTCAACCTCCTAGTACGCCTCAGCTTCTCAGTTTTGTTCAGCTTGCCTCTCTACTGGTCTGTCATATCCAATTTTGCCAGGTCTGTGTCAACAGCGTCTCAAACCGCATCTCATAACTTGCCACTCTAGGGAAGAGTAGGTAGCCCTAAACACTTCCGTTTCTTGTGACTGCCACTCCTGTGCCTCTTTGTTTAAGTCTGACCTACACCTCCTTCCTCTAGCTGTTGAGCTTGGATTCCATATAGCTTGCACCCCCATGCAGATCTGGGTACTCCCCATCTGTCAACAATTAATGGACTGCATCAGCTCTTTAAAGTTTAGGAAAGTACCAGTGCTAAATACTATGCAACTGTTGTATACGCATGTGAAAGATGAAGAGTAAGCTCACTTTTCCTCTGTGTTTATGAATAAAATATTTTTGGCCTCACTAAGTTAAGAGCAACTCTCAAAGGCATAATGTTTCTCAAAAGCTCTCCGCAGATGGATACAAAAAAAAGTTTACAGCTGAAGCAGTAATTGTTTATTAAATGTGTTCTATTCCACATTATCTTTGATTTGTTCCCTTGCTTTAATAACTAAATAATCACAGTTGATAGCTCTGATTTTTTTTTTTTTTTTTTTGGTGTAGAGTGTGGACGGGTGTTGTTGTCTTTAACTCTAGCATCCTATGAAACATGGAGAATAACCCTTCTTTGAGGAGGGAGAATTTTTAGGACGAGAAAGGAATTCTCCTCAAAGCTACTTGAAGTTTTCTATTGCTCAAGAGGACCTTGGATTTTTGCTGAGGCTACAGTACCTGTCATAGACAACTAGCTCCCCTTGCCTGTGCCTTCAATCCTAGCAGTGAAAGAGAACTTTAATACTGTTCACACTCATGAAAAGAATATTACAAGTTTTAGTGTAAATGATGACCACAACCCAAATCATTCTCTATCACTATTTACTCAGCATCAATACAGAGTTGTCTCTTACCCTTATTGCTACTTCTTCACACTTTTAAGCCATTCTTTGGAGTGCTTGCAGATGCCAGAATTTGAAATATCTGAGCAGATGAACTGTAGCTGAATCATTAAGAGCTCATATAGACTGATGTTATGCACACACCACAGCAGATTTTCTTCTTTACAGCTCCTGTGTTTCACAGAAAAGCTGTGCTTTTAAACCAGAAACAGGGTTCAAGACATTCACTTCAGGTTTTAGGGTAAACAGCTTCAACTACATGAATAATTGGATCAGTATCTTGTGATCTGTTCCATTCCTAGTTGCAGCAAATTACTTTGGCATATCACTGTAGATTTTGTACAACTATTATTTTAAGAAAACAAAGCGTCACATATCTTCAGGTTCCTAGAATATCAAAAGGAATGCTGCTTAGCTGTGGGGTTGTTTTTAATCTGAAAAGCTGTTCTTACAGTTTCCCTTAAGTTAAAAAAAACCAAACCAAACAAACAAAAAAAAGAGCCAATGACATGTAAAAAGTATTGTACATGGTTGCAAGCCAAGTCAGATATTTATAACTGGCACACCTCAAGTTCATTGCTGAAGTCATCTCCAGCTAGAATCTAGGTCTCTATATATATTTAATGAACATTTTGCCCAGTCTTGAAAATAGTAAATCATTTATTCTCTTTGAACTTCCTATGGAAATGGTGTTAAGAGGTAGCTTTTGCCTACAAAATGACACTGTTTTACAATTAAGAGCTGCTCTAAACAACGTTATTTATGGGATAAACACAAGTTCAATACATGTAAAGGTCTTTCAGGTTTTGAAGAATGTTCAAAAGTGAGAAGAGAAGCAGATGGTTATGCTACTAAATATAGTGTGTAACAGTGTGATTGGATGACAGAAAAAATAAACACACTCCTTATTGTAGGTTTCAAGCTCCTTTCCCTGTCAAAAAAAAATCTAAATAAAATTAAATAGTGGTTTAGAAGGTAGAAAAGTCTAAAAACTAATTTTATATTTTTAGATATGGAGGAATAAACTATGTGAAAAGGCATGGTGGTGTGGAAGCAAAACTTACAGGAGTGTTGAAGTAGTGTCAGAAAGAATGAGGACAGATAATGTGCTCAGAGGAAGTTACATAGTATAAGTACACTGATCAAAGTGATTTCAACATCTGCTGTAGCATACTTCATGTAATCCAAAAGATTTCAATTCAGATACCTCAGTGATCCATAAGATTTTGGTTCTACTAACAATACATTTTTGCTTTAATATATATATAGATGTGTTTCTTTTTTGAGTGTAACACTGGTTAGGAAAATGGATTGATCTTTAGTTGAAGTTTCTGGAGACTATAATAGACAATGTATCAAGGTTTAGGATCAGGGCCATCCGCTAGACCCATAACAGATGCTCTCTGTTAACACCCATTCCTCCCCAAAGAGGAAAAGAAAGGGAATAAGGAAGAGAGACTTATCCATTGGAAAAGAAAACTAGAACAGCTTTAATGAAAAACTAAAATAACAACAATAATAAAATAGACTATATAAAAACATATACAAAACCATATTGAACCCAATCACCTGTGAAGGGGGGGGGTTCTTACATCACCATCACCACTGACACTGTGCAGCAGGCACTGGGGTCCCAGACTGGACCCAGTAGCAGATGGGAACCGTGTTCAGGAGCTGGACTCTGGTACTGGATTCAGGAACACACAGATCAGAACTGAAGGCAGAACGGATAGAGTTCTTCTCATATGCTAGCCATTGAAGCAGAGAGGAAGAGCCCCAGTTGATTCTCATGATCCCTTAGTTTTATGCTGAATATGCATATACAGAATGGAATCCCTCATTGGTCAGTTTAGGGTCAGCTGTCCTGTCTGTTCCTCCCTGCAGGTGCAGCCTTTTACTTTCTGCACTACCAACGTGGTGCACAAGATTGAGTAGTGACCATGATGTGCACACCAATCCTTGATACTAACTCTAAACATTGAACATTATCACTGATAGAAGCAGGTACTGTCTGCAAAAAAATGCTGTTAACTTTGAGACAGTGCAGTTAGATAGAAGAGACTGAGCTGAAAAGTAACATCACTGAACAGAATTAATCCTGTTCTAGCTCAAACCAGGACAAACTGCCTATTGGTATTGACAGCAGTTACCAAGCTTCGTAGAAAAGATTGTCTCTGTGTTATGGAATAAAACCAAATTCTCCTTCCCTGGAGAGTTTCCAAACCCACTTGAATGCATTCCTGTACAACCTGATTTAGGTGAACTTACTTTAGCATGGGGTTGGACTAGATGATCTTTCGAGGTCCCTTCCAATCCCACCATTCTGTGATTCTGGTGGTCTAAATACCACTTAAAGACAAGAAATAGCTGAAAACAGAATATTTCAAATTAAAATTTGAATCTGTAGAAGGAGAACTAGAGAAAGAAATTCCAAGGTATTAGGGATTTATTACTATTACCAATTTTTTTTTTTTTTTATTTTATAGCAACTGTGTCAGCAATAGGAGATTGTTTTCGATTGAGGTTTTTTGTGTTTTTTCCCCACATTTTCCAAATAGAATTAAGTTTCTGGGTCCAGTGAACTAGAAGGAACATTAAAAGTTATATCTTTTAAATGCTAAGAATAGCTGATGGAGAACATAGTTTGATGAAAATAAATACAGATTAATAGTTTTCATAGCAAAGGGAAGGAAGAAAACATATTAACTAGAGAAAAAAAATATTGCATCCCAACCAGAAAAATTATTCAGGAGCTGTTTTACAAAAATCCTCATACTTCATATCTGATGTTCAGACATAATAAAAGAAATAAACATGATCCTGGGTCGGAAAAGGCTATAAATTAAACATTATCATTACTAGGTAACACCAAATAGACATTACACACAGTACTATACCACAGACATGCATTAGCCTCTCAGTCCTTGATTTGCTCTGATGAACCTAAATACTGATGGGCCCTCCAGTTTCTGAGGTTATATCATCTCCAGCCTATTGTCTGTGTCAAGTCTATTCCATCTGCTAGACAGCATCTTACAGTTTGCTTCTTTGGATCTTGAGCCTACAAGAAATGCTGTTCTTTAAGGTGTAAGCTGCAGCTCAGTTCATAACAACATTGTAGGGATTATTCCTTATCTATCTAAAGTCTGGGATCTCATATTGCTTCATTATTATGAAGTAAGGAGGGACAGAAGAGACATGCAGTCAATAGAACCAGTAGAAGATGACAATTGTATTGTGTGAAAGTCTTGCAGAAAGCAAGGGTAATTTTGAATGAATGCTGAATATTTACCTACATAGTATTCACAGAAAGAGAGGAAACTATGCTGGTGGAAGGGAATGATGAACAGAATCAGGAGGGAATGAAAAAGGTAATGCTAAATATAGACTTTGAGAGTATGAAGAATAGAGAGGATAGGAAGAGTGAAAGCTGAAAAAAATGTTATTGTTGATTCTGCAATAGGAAGGATCCCCATTAAAACTAATATTGGATCACCAATAAAAGTAAAATATAATTATTTCATTATAAAATAGCATATAGTGAGTCTCAAAAAACAGGCATTGTATAAATTTTTTCATTATTCTTTCTTCTTTCCTTTTTTAACTTCTAATTCTGCAGTGAAACAATAGAGCTTATCTATCTTAACGGTAAAGAAAGCACTTTAAAATGCTGTGTTAAGAGTCATACACCAGAAGCAACCTCTCTTTTAGTACTGTAGGATAAAACTATGCAATCATATAGCAAGCAAAGTGGTAAGGGAAGAAGCACTGGAGCAACAGCATGGTGCACTACTAACCATAAGTAACTAACCATGTAAGGAAGGAAACAGCAAAGTGAAAAAGATGAGTGGGCATGTGATGGGCATGCAGAGGGTGACAGACCATTTAGTTTTCGACACAGACTGTGAATGGAAACTCTGACAGGCAACAGAGTCTAGATATGGCTTGCAATGCACATTGTTTTGAGGTAAATTCTTATGGGTGCTCTCAGCTAGCTATTTAATCTATGCTGCTAGAAGTATGGAGATGTGAAGAAAACTATCGTATGTGGGACACTTGAGATACCAAAGTTTACCATGAAATGTTTTCTTGGTATATTTTGAGATGTTTATTTGTATAAGCTTTGTATAGAATGTCTTATATTCAGCTGGAACAGTATCCTTTCAGTAGCAATGAAAAATTGCTGCCTTGTAGCAGGAGGAAAGCTCAAAGGAAAAAAAAAACAGAACACAACAAACCCCAAAAGACCTCAAAACCTTATAACTGAGATGGACAGTGGACACAGTAATAAACTCAAATATATCACCTTCGCAAGAGTTTCTAGATTAAAAATACGTGTCACCATTAATTCCAATTTTGATTACATTTCATCTAGTGGAATTTTTGTTGGCAGGGGAGCTTGATTTGGTTAAGCAATATCTGCTATGTATACTTTTTATGCATATTTTTGTTTGTGTGTTCAGTGTCTTCAGATGATTACTAGGAAGACAGTGGTTGTGATCTGCAAAGTAGACCTGCAGGAAAGCAGAGAATATATATAATGTGGCTGATACTTACAGTACTAATGCTGTATTCCTTTATTCCTTATTTAAGTAATGTTTCTTATTCACTTCAAAAAAAAAAAAAAGAAAAAAGAAGAAAGTAGTTCTATGATATTTTAATTGGGGTAGGTCACTTACTTTAATTCAATATAAATAAAAGATAGCTAAATTATCAAAGACAAGATACAACGATATATAGACCATGAACATCTTCTTTCTGGTGACACCAAGCTGAATGGTGTGGTCAGTAAACCGGAGGGATGCAATGTCATCCAGAGGGACCTAGATAAGCTGGAAAAGTGGGCCCAGGTGAACCTTATGAGGTTCAACAGGACCAAGTGCAGTGTCCTGAACCTGGGTCAAAATAATTGTCATTATCAATACAGGCTGGGGGAGAAGGTGATAGAAAGGAGCCCTGTGGAAAAGGACTTGAGAGTTCTGGTGGATGAGAAGATGGACATGAGCCAAGAGAGCAGACCAGAAGGCCAATTGCATCCTGGGGTGCATCAAAAGAAGTGTGGTCAGAACATTGAGAGAGGTGATTCTGTCACTCTGCTCTGGTGAGACCTCACCTGGAGTGCTGAATCCAGCTCTGGAGTCCTCAACACAGGAAGGACACGAACCTGATGGAGCAAGTCCAGAGAAGGGCTATGAAAATGATCAGAGAACTGGAACGCCTCCTCTACGAGGACAGGCTGAGGGAGTTTGGGTTGTTCAGCCTGGAGAAAAGAAGTCTCCAGAAAGACCTTATAGTAGCTTTCCAGTACCTGAAGGGGGCCTACAAGAAAGCTGGAGAGGGACTGTTTACAAGGGCTTGTAGTGATAGTATGAGGGACAATGGTATTAAACTAGAGAAGGGTAGATTTGGATTGGACATTAGGAAGAAGTTGTTTACTATGAGGGTGGTGTAACAATGGAGCAGGTTGTCCAGGGTGGTGCTGGCTTGATGAGCCTCTGAGCAACCTGATCTAGTTGAGGTTGTCCCTGCTTACTGCAGGGGGGTTGGATTAGATGACCTTTAGAGGTCCTTTCCAACCCAAGGCATTCTATGATTCTATGATTTTATTGGGATAGTGAACTATGTGCAAAATCATTTTACTATAGAAGTGAAGGCAGAAATAGGTTTCATTTGCCTTTACTTAGTCTAGAAAAACAGGAACTGTTGTATCTCTCAGAAAAGCCTGATGAACATTTCCTGAAGATAAAGGTAAAATACATGCAGTACAATTCTATTAGAGTTGTGAGACTTCATGAGTAAATATATAGTAATAGATTCAGCATGTCCAAAAGCATTCTTAACATGTCCAAACCCATGCTAGTAGTGTTTTCATGTTCAAAATATCACATCTTCCTGCAGAGTGTGTACTGGAATTCATTCCCACATAATTTTAATCATAAAGTCTTGATAAACATTTATTTGGAGGAATATGAGACAGATTGGGTCAAATAGTCATAACAGCTGTTTGCTAAGGTGTGCTGTATATTCTAACATAGATAATAACTTGAACATGGTTAAATTTATTAATAGAAACACAGTCTAAGTAAGAGTCTATACAGCTCAGCTAGGTTTCTGTTTGCAAATCCAGTTCATAGATTGGTAAGGAAATGTGGATGACATTTAAGAGTCTTTGCTGAGGTTGGTGGTTTGCAAAAATATTTTTAGGATTGATTAAAATGTGTTATCTCCTCTGCTGCCTGAAAATAAACAAATTTATACCTTCCTTCAGAAATTCTCTATCTGAAGAGGTATGAATGTGTCTCTTTTTTTTCATGCTGGTTTTGTAAGGTTTCTGTTATTCACTGGATTTTTCAATAAATTATTGACTGTTTTGCAGTATTCTATTAAAAAAAAAGGGATTTATGTAAGCATAATTTAGTAGTGGCATAGTGAAAATTAATTCTTAGAGCACATACATAATGAAGACAGAAATAATCATATATAATATATATATGTAATGATTTGAATTTTAATTGTTTTTTTAAAAATCCTTATGAAGGTTTCAAAAACATGAGAAAAATAGTATTAGTACAGTGTAGATAAAAATAAAGAGTTACAAATATGAACTGCAGCTTCTTACTGAACCACAAACTTACTTGAGGTCCTGATTCAGGCAATTAATTCTGTCTTGAACAGCCTGTATTCAAAAATATATCTCTTTTTATGTCTGGTTAGCAAAGAATCAAGTAAACTTCAGGAGAGGTGAAGATGTTGAGAACCTCTGCTTTTTCAACATTGTTGGTTACTAGTTCACCTCTCCTGTTTAATAGTTGACCAATAGTCTCCTTCTGTTTCTGCTTGTTGTTACTATATCCAAAGAAGTCTTTCTTGAAGTTTCTGATATCTCTAGCCAATTTTAGTTCAAGATGAGCTTCTGCTTTCCTAACTGGATCTCTGCATACACTGGCAATGCCCTTGTAAATTTCAATGGGTAACTTTTCAAACTCTGGCACATTTCCCTTTTGATTCTGAGGAGAACCAGAAGCCCACAGTTAAGCCAAGGAGGTCTCTTGCTCCACCTACTTCCCTTGCCTTTAGAGGGGATGAACTGGTTTTGTGTATCTAGGAGAGTGTTCTTGAAAAACTCCCAACACTCACTAGCTCTTTTATCCTCCATGGAAGCTTCCCATGGGATCCCTTCAAACTAAGCCCTGAGCAAACTGAAGTTTGCTCTTCTAAAGTCTGAAATCTTTGACTTGGAACTATCTGTCAGTGTGGTCAGCAGTATCCCAAACTGCACAATATTGTGATCACTGCTGCCAAGACTGTCACTAAATGAGATATTATAGAGTATGTTTTCTTGGCTAGTGAGCAGCAAGTCCAGCAGTGCCCCATTCCCAGTTGGCACATCTAACATTAGGGTGAGGAAGGAGTCCTCTAAGCTTTCCATGAACTTGATGGATGACAGGTGAACTGCTGTGTTGTTTTTCCAGCAAATTTCTGGGTAAAGTCTTCCATAAGAACCAGGTTTTGTTGACCTGAAGCTTGCTTAATTGACCCAAGTATTGCTTCATTGGTCTCGTTGTCTTGGCTTGGGGGTAGATGCCAGATGCCTACTGTAAGGTCTCCCTTGGAGATGACCCCTCTGATTTTGACTCAAAAACATTTGATAGGGCTTCCACAATTACCACAGTTGACTTCTTTACATTCAAGTTTCTCCTTCAAGGTTGTCCTTAATATAGTGTGACTCTTCCTCCTCTTCTACCCTGCCTGTCTTTACAAAATAGCCTATAGCCACCTATCACTATCCCCCAGTCATGTGCATTGACCCACCATGAAGCTCCAGTTCCTCCTGTTTGTTTCCCAGACTGTGTGCATTAGTATACATACACTTTAGGTGTCTGGTCTTTTAATTCTCATTTAGGAAGACAGCTGAGGCACATATTAGACTACTCTGGTTGGCCTGATTTATTCCCCAATTGGTTGCAGTTGTGATGGTGGCATAGACATTGCCATTTTATATCACTCCCCCTGAGTCCTTCAGTTTGAAGTTCACATCACAAAGTTGGCGATCCTGCTGCCAAAGATTCCCCTGCCTCTTTTAGACAGGTGGATTCCATCCCTTCCTAGAAAGTTGTAGCCCTCATAGAAGGTCCCGTTATCGTAAAAGACAAAAAACCCTCACAATGACACCAGTCGTGTAGCCAGAGGTTGATCTTCATTATGTGCCTATTCCTGTATGCCCCCAATCCTTGAACTGGTAATATGGAAGAAAAGATAACTCAGGCACCATTATTCTTCACTTTCTCCCCCAGGGCCTTATAGTCTTTCTTGATTCTGCTTAAGTTTGTGTTTGTGGTGTTGTTTGTGACTACATGAAAGAGTAATAGTGGATAGTAGTTAGTGCTCTTAACAAGTTGTGGCACCCTCTTGGTATCATCATGTATCTTAGCTCTGGGAAGATAGCATACCTCACATGACTCCCTGTCAGGTTGGCAGATGGGTGCCTCTGTGCCCTTTAACAGTCTCCTATTACAAGCACACATTGTTTCTTTATGCAGTATCTGCTGTGTGCTGTTGGTTCACTTGCACCTTGTGGGTCTTGCTCGTGGCTGTCTACTGTTGTTAAAACTTCAAATCTGTTTTTAGTTTTGATGCTAGAGGGTGGAAACTGTGGTGGAGATCTGCATTTGTGGGACACCAGGGTCCAGGGTGCTTTAGCCTCAGTGGTGTCTATTGCTGGAATTTCATTCTAAAGCCACCTGTCAGTCTCTGCCTCTGCTCCTCTAATGCTGTGCAGGTCAGTTACTGTTTCCTGTAACTCAGCCACCTGACATAACAGGTTGTCCACCTGTGCATACCTTGTGCAGGTACTTATCTTTTCCCCAGGAGTGGGGTTTGGGTGGTCACTGCAGCCTGCTGCCTGTTCTGAAGTTTCCTCTGTTACCTGTTCCATCTGGGTAGTTACATCAGACATCACTGGGGCTTTATCCGAAGAAGCAGTGGTTTTGGTCCTGAGTCAAGTACCCACCATTTTGGTAGGGCCAAAGTAGCTGCAAAACTAGGTGCCTTCAGGGCTTCTCTTGCCTGTCAAGCTAGCAGAGCCCCTGTTCCTTCGGGTGCCTTTGCAAGCACTCTCCCATATGCCCTTCTGCCTGCGTTCCAAAGAGGGGGATGGCTGCTGCCTCACTGCCTTGCTTGTCACAGTCTCATTCAGCTCAAGAATGGTCATTGGAAGACCTGTATTGTTTCTGTTCTCTTTCAATAGCTATGTAGGACTGTATTAGACTAGGCGTTGTTTTTATACTCATTGTCATGCTTTGTTTCCTGCATTTTCATCTTACACTTTCCTATTCATAATGCCATGAATCATGCTTTGATAGTAATAGTAATTAAAATAATTATCAATCAGACAATAGTCTATGAGATTATGTAAATTGTGTTCACATTTTAGGGCACCTGTAATGGAGTTGAGAGAATTAATGACTGTCTTAGTGGAATCTTGTAGGAATGCAAAACAATTAAAAAAAATTGAACCATAAACTTTGGAAGTCTATCAAGGACTTTCTGTGGTTGTATTAAAATCTGGCAGAAAGTAGTTTTATATACAGCTACACATTAGACTATAGGAGACTATATGGTTTAGCATAGATAAAAATGTTTAACTGAACAGCTTAGCTGAAACTGACAGTTTTGCTCCTCCAACAAAATGGAACTTCTTTAAAATACTGGTAGATCTCATCTATGTATAAGACAGACTCTCTACAGGGGCAATTTTAAGACTGTGAAATGCATGTCTATAAGAGAGCATAAGCCTAATGATCTCCTGCTTAAAGTACAAGATATTTCACTGAATATGCATTTTCCTGGGTGAATAAACCAAGAAAGTTTGCATATGAAAAATACTTGTTATAAATAGTTTAAAGGTATTGGAAGAAAGGCTTAGCTTTTGTTAAAATACTGTCTTTGAAGAGATAACACAATGCTGTTAGTGGTAGACTCACTTTAGGTCACTAGTGGACTTCTTAAAATGAAAAGGTCTTTTTAGTAGAAATGGAAGACCTAAGAATATAAAAAGACCCTAATAAAGAAATGGAATAATTAAAAAAAAAATTGTATGCCTTATGTAGGTCGAGAATATAATATAAACCAGTTTATAGATTTGTAGATAGAGCTTGAATAACCTGTCATAAACAGAATTATTATTCTTCTGTGATAAACTGCTGGGCAAAGCAATACCTAAATGTATTTAACACAACTAAATTAATAGAATGGCTCTTTCTCTTTAAATATCTGTAATTGAGAATTACTACTACACATTGTATGGTTTAGTTCATACATGTTACAGTGAGAAAACCAACCAGCAATCATGAGTGACCACATCTGAATTAGGGCCCACATTATCTTTGTTACACATAACATTATTGTTCCAACTATTTCTTCCTAGGGTTATGCTTGCACGACTAATTAGATAAACTTCAACTTACCTGTCTTGGCATCAGGACAAGAAATAAATTGTCTCATTTTTTTGCTTTTAAACTACTTAGCAACTTCACATAGGCAGCTTTCGTATTCTGTTTGTTACCATAAAGTTCAATAAGAGACATTCACTGAGCATATTGAGAGTTCTGACATAACTATGCAGTTTAATGCCTCATAACCTTCTGTAAAAGTATATTAGTTATGATGAGCTGTTGTCTAGTGCAAAAGAAAAGAAGCAGCTCACATCTAAGATTAATTAGTTTCCTAACCCATGCTGTTTCTCTTCTTTACACCAGAGATTTCTGGAGTGTATTGATGATAACTTCTAGATCAAGATGCTGCCTAGGGAAAGCACTCCATTGGACCTTATACCTAAAATCAAGTGAGAACTTGTTGGTGATGTGAAGGTCGGAAGCAGCCTTGACTGCAGTAACAGTAAGCAGTGAAGTTGACACTCATGAGAGGAAGGAAGAGGACAAATAGTGATATTTCAACCCTGGATTTCCAGACACAGTAGCTTGTTCAGGGACATTCTTGAAAGAATCCCAGGGGAGCATCATCCTAGAGGAAAGGAAGAAGTTTCCAGGAGAGCTGATTGGTTTTCTAAGGGTTACCTCCTTACCTCAAAAGCAGTCCATCTGGACATACAAGAAGTCAAGCAAAGGTTGCAGGAGGCCTGCAGGATGAGGGATGTCCTGACAAAACTCAAAAAGGGAAGTGTACAAGAGCAGGAGGCAAGCACAAGAGGCTTGACTTTTTTTATTTATGTAACAATTGTTTCTGTTGTTAAGAGATCTTGCCAGCATTGTTCTCTGGTTTTCATATCATCACTGTCTCATCTCCATTCAAAGCAGGGGAGGAGCAAGATTGCTTGCCAAAAGATCATATAAACATGGCTACAGTATAAGCTTTAATATATACCATATAATTCTATTCAATGTCTTTTTATATGATCTACCTATGTAAGTACTTATTGCATGAAATAGCCTTTGCTATGTGCAATGAAATATCCATACCTTTCAGATGGTAACACTTAGCTATTTATATTGACATTTCCCTAAAAAAAATATTTTTAATCCATTACAGAAATTATATTACAACAAAATTCCATTAGAAATTCATTTTCCTAAATTTATTTTCCATTATTATGATATCAATTCATTCTCTTAATTAAATTCCATACTTATTCTCAAATGCTAACAAAGAATTATCAATTTCATGTGTGATAATGAATTTAATTTTATTGCTGTGATGAAATGACCTGATGCTACTCATGTAATTCAGTTAAACAAAATTTATATACAATATGTAGATCTTAAAAGTGGAGCTAAGTTTTATTGATAGAATAAAAAAAAAAAAAAAAAAAAAAGTAGAGTTTTTCCTAGTTTTAAATAAATGACTGTGGATATAAATGAAATTTATGGATGCTGAAGATAGACACCAGAATAAATTCCATCTTGATTTTTCTCTATGGGAAGTTCCTGAATGTTGTAGTTTAAACCCAGTCATCAATTAAGCACCATACTGCCCATGTCCAACAGGAAGGGCGGAAAAGGACTGGAAGGGTAAAAGTGAGAAAACTCACAGGTTGAGATAAGAGTAGTTTCATAATTCAATAAATTAATATAATAATAATAATTAAAAATATTGTCACAGTTTAGGGTCAGGGCAGCCCCTTAGACCTATAACAGACACTCTCTGTTAACGTCCCTCCCTCCCCAAAGGGGAAGAGGAAAGGAATAAGGGAGAGAGAGACTTAGCTATTAGAAAAGGAAACTAGAACAGCTTTAATGAAAATGAAATTAATAATTATAAAATGGAATATATACAAATATATAC
>WTSP01023995.1:29261-49036 GCA_025331215.1 Actenoides lindsayi
AGTTAATTAGAAGAACTGAGCTGAAAAGTAAAATTACAGAACAGAATTAGTTCTGTTCTCACTCAAACCAGGACAAATACATAATTAAAAGTAAAATAACCAAGAGAGACAAATAAAACCCAGGAAATATAAGCGATGAAAATTATAACAATTGTTTATCATCAAGTGACCAGTGCCCAGATAGTCCCTAAGCAGCGGCCCCTCACAGACAAATTTCCCCCTAATTTTATTGCTGAGCATGATGTCATGTGGTATATAATATCCCTTCGGTCAGTTGGGGTCAGCTGTACCAGCTGTGTCCCCTCTGAAATTCTTGTGCATCCCCAGTCTATTTGCTGATGAGGTAGTGTGAGAAGCAGAAAAGGCCTTGACTCTGTGCAAGCACTGATCAGCAATTACTAAAAGATCCCTGAATTATCAACACTGATTTCAGTAAAGATCCCAAACATAGCCTTATCCTGGCTACTGTGAAGAAAATAACTCTATTCCAGCCAAAACCAGCACACGGAGATAAATCTTTTCACATCATAATCTTAAAGTACAGGACACCTATAGTTTCCTGAGGCAAAAATAGTTGACAGTTTTTTTGAAAGGATATCCTAAGGGTTGTTCATGAACACAGAATGTCTTTAAGGCTTGCAGAAATGTCTAGTTACATACTTCTTACTGTTATTACCAATGGCATTCTAATGAACAGCTTGTTTTATCAGAGACCTATTCTTTATTATAACCATAAATGGTACCATATACAGCATCATTCTTCTCTGCAATGAGCTTTAGGATAATATATTCCTTTTGTTCAGAATATGCAAGGAAAAGGAATTCTTTTATTTATATTTCAATCTATGCTTGTTGACTATCCATAGAGAGCTGTGACAGCATTTAATGAAATCTTCCTTGGAAAAAGAAAGAATCCCATAAATTCTAAAGCAGAGCTATGCCAGAAGCAGAACACATGCCACTGACTTCTTCCCATGGATAGCAGTAAAGGACTCATTGCTTGTAGGTAACAGACCACTGGCAGTGAGTGTTCAAAAATAGCTTTTTAATTTGATAAATCTGTGAAACATGACCTGATAACAGCCAGTTGTATGCACTACACTGTATCACCAGTTTAAAGAAATGTGCTTTGGAACTTTGTTGCTTTGGTTTTGTTTCATATAAGCAAGGATGTTGTTTCCTTAATAATGATGTAAGCTTATTACAATGCCAGCATTTTAAATAAGAATTTTGGCACATTAGTGCCTGAATGGACCATAGTTTTAAAGTTCCAACAGTATTATACCAAAGCCCCAAATCAGTTAATAAAGGAAAATACTTGATAAAAACTATATACTTTTCAGTACTTTCTTGAATGATTTGAATTCCCAGATGATTGCAGTATATCTCCCAATTCATGCAATTATACATAAGTCTAACAATGTTTTCCTTATGATGTTACTCCAAATCTTTCCACTTCATGGCAGTATTTTCCAGTGCTGTTTTACAGTGGACCCAATGTATGAAAGACAAGCACTGAAATGTGAAAGTTCTATATCCACTGCTTCATCATACTTAATGAGTTTGCAGTTTTGCTTTTCAAAGTGTATTGAGAAACTTCAAATCTGATTACATAAGTTTTCTCCAAAATATAACTCTATCCATACACATACACAAACATACCTTGTTAAAAAAGTAAGAAAGGAGTAATCATCACAGAGCCTAGAGAGCTGTATCAAAGGATATACAGGCTTCTTTTACTAATTATAACTACATGTTTGGATAAATCATTAACTATCCTGGTTTGAGTGTGAGCAGAAGTAATTCTGTTCAGTGATTTTACTTTTCAGCTCAGCCTCTTCTAACTAACTGCACTTTCTACCTATTTTCGCAGTGTCTGCTGCTAGCAGTGATAATGCCCAATGTTTAGAGTTAGTATCAAGGATTGGTGTGCACACCAAGGCACCAAGGTCACTACTCAATCTTGTATATCGAGTTAGGGGATGCAGAAAGTAAAAGGCTGCACCTGTGGGGAAGAGTGGACAGAACAGGTGACCCTAAACTGACCAACAAGGGATTAAAGAAAGAAAAATGATCAAAACATACAGGTGATATAAATTGTACAAATACCCAAGTTTTCATTATCTGTAGATCTGGTCCCTTATATTAATGAATTTCCTGTGAAGAGCACAGTCTATCATTGCTTGCTCTTTGTTAACAGTTGACTTTATCTGTGCCCATTATACTAATGACATATTTTTCTTTTTTCCCCCACTATTGAGAGACATATATGAAGAATCTGAGCTTGCCCTCCCACTAAAGGGAGAATTCTGTCATGCATAAGGATATGTAGTAAAAGACCTTTATACACATGACTGTCAAACATGCACACCTGTCTTATTGGTTTCATAGATATTCCTCATTGCCAGAAACTTGACAGATTTCAGAGTCAGAGAGGGAATACCACAAGTATTCCCAGATGAAACTGATTTTCAGAGTGACAGAACCTCAGAGGCAAAGTCAGCAAAGGCTCATGGAGGATGAGGCAGCCTAAATAAATTGTTTGTTTGTTTGTTTGTATTTCTCTCAGGTGACCAGAAAGAATGTTGGAAATAAACTAGTTCTTTGTTAGTGACATAGCAAAGACTGGCATAATACAATTCACTTAATGTAAGTTTAACTGTGCAGAAGGTTAAGGTCAAATAAAATTAATAGAGCTCATTCAAATACTTCTAGCTTTAACAGGTGCGAGAATTTATTCTCAACACAGACCAATATGATCAAAGTTGAGGTTACTTTATTCACGTTTTCGCCAGGATTATATACAGTTTCTATCCTTGTATCCACACTACAGTTAACAGCTATTGGTTAATACTCTAAGCACACAGTTCACATGTCCTAAACTAATACATCATTGGCTATCCTAAACCATCCCCATAACCGCCCCCCATCCTGTTCTACTTTCTTTCTTCTTTATCTTCTTGCTTCACTGCTTTGTGCTGTTCTCAAGCATATCTCAAGGACGCCGTACTCAGCCCAATTATTTCTCACACAGTCCTGTCTGCAGCCCAATTATTTCTCACATAGTCTTGTCCGCAGCCCAGCTTGTACCCAGACTGTCTTGAGGAAAACAGGTGTGCCTGTTTTCCTCCCTTTCCCTTGTGAACAGCTCTTTCAAATATCTTTCCCACCATCCTTAAATATACAAAGTACTGCAGCTAACATTACTAACGCTAAGATGGTGTCTTAAGCTATAGCATAGGTGAGTTTGGATAGGCCACATGTCCGTTCTCTTCGAGATACGTTGACACAAACAGGGTCAAAGGAATGGTTATTTCTGGCAGAAGTGAGAAGTCAAAATGTTGGAATTTGTGTTCCTGGAATGGAATGGCAATTTTACTGAAAATTTTTCTAGCTACACTGGCCTATAGTTTTCCCAGATATTTGATCCTTGATAGGAAATATAATTAACAACATCCTGCATATACAATCAGGCACTGAAAATATTGAGGAATGTGAATATTTGAAAATATGCAGGAGTTAGTTGTTTAAAATTTCCTTTAAAAGAGGGTAGATTAGTAATTTTCCTTTTTTCTTTTTTCTTTTCTTTTTTTTTTTTTTTTTGGTAATAATTAGCAATAATCATGATAAGGCATTTTATTTTCCCATCTTTTTTAAATTGTCTTGCAATAAGAGATTTAAAAGCCAACAAAACTGTTGTAGATGACATCTGCTTTAGTCTTCAAAAGTCAGAGATTTTACAAGGAAGGAAAAGTCACATAATATCATACAAAGAGTACTGCCCAGAAATGTTATATCTTTAGAAGGCATAATATCAAAGCCTTAGAGAATAAACTGAACAGCCTCTGCTGTTGCATGGATATAGTTCTGGGTATCTTTGCCAGTGCAGAGAGGTGAATTAAGTCATAACCAAATTCTATCTCTGATAGTTTACCACTGCTAGATAATTCTGCTGAAGAACGTGCTTCTTAGCACCTTTAGATGAATCACAGCTTTTCCCTTTTTCTGACACTGTCAGGTTTTACTGTCCCATTAATGCATGCATCAAGGCTAACCATAAATTGGCCCCAAACTTGGAGAACACAATTTATTAATTCATTTGAGAAAATCAGTTAATAATGTCAAACTGAATGAGTGAATACTATCTGGAAATATGTCACAAGTTGGCAGAAAAGAAGGAACGCTGGTGGGTCTTTCCCTTGTAACAATATCAGATAATCCTCTATAAGGAGCTGAGGACAGGCAGGCACTTGAATATTCTGAGATAGAATATTCCCTTGACACTAAATCAGGAATGGATAGGATTTAAATAGACTACGAAGGAAGTGATATTAGCATTCATACCAGAAAGGTGGAAGAAATTGCATTAATAAGCAAATCCCCCAAATCCAATGAGAAATACTTTTATTTTCCTCACAAAAGAATGTAGTATTTCTGTAAACTTTTCTTTGTTTCATGCACAGTGCTTTATTTGAGACTTAGTATTTCAAGTGAGGATTAATTACATATTGAAGATATCCAAGGATGTCATTTATTTTTAGACATCTCAAGAAAATCTGAAGTGGGGCTAAAGTTAATGGTATTTAATTTAAAGAGGGACTTACAGCTTTTGAACTTTGCTCTTACTACTGCAGATAATAGATAGCAGATAAGATGATTAAATAACAGCAAGGAAACCTCTTTTCATTCCATGTAGCAGCTACAGTTCCTCTGGAGGTTTGGATTAGAGGTGAATGAAGGAGTATTCTTTACAGTTCAGTTCCACATAATCAAAAATTTATAAAGTTGCTATTCTATTATGACTTTAAAGATGAACAATATTTAAATAAGAATATGAAAACAACCTATTCAGGGACCTTAATTCTGAGATTCTCAAGTAGATTGTCTATATGTTTGGGTTGGTTTTTTTTATTATTATCAAAAAGACCTATTGAAAGTGATTTCGGATATTTTCTTAAAAAATTATGCTCATTGCACTTGTGGAAGAGACCACTTCCTTTCTCCTGCAGGGATGATCATCAGTATTTCAAGACTCTTTAAATGGTTAATATGTTTTCAGTGCCCTTCCATACAGAAATGTCTCTGCTGCAATCACCCTAGTAGCCTGGCCCTATACCTTTTCATCCAAACTTTTCTTCCTTGAGTGCTGGCTGTTTACATAAACTGGTCACACTTCTGACTTATGGAGAAGTGTAGCCCTAAACTGTGTAGTAAACACAGCATATCTTTCATATTGCATGCTGAATTTCCATCATGAGAACAAAATCCTTGTGCAGAAATCTATTAAATGACTCAGTCTCAATGAGCTAAGTTTTCAAAGTGTATTGACTTTTAGGTGCCTCTTTGTCTGTGTGAGAGATGTATGTAGTCTTTTACAAATCTAGTACAAAATGACTTGGCAGAAAGACTTGCCTGAAAAGACACTGTAGAGAGATAGGTGTGGGTCTCTTCTCACAAGTACCTCTTGACAGCACAAGAGGGTATGGCCTCAAGTTGCACCAGAGGAGGTTTAAACTGGACAAAAGGAAAACTTTTTTTCACTGAAAGTATTGACAGACATTGGAACATACTACCCATGGAGGTGGTTGAGCCACCATCCCTGGATGTGTTTAAAAGCCATATAAATGTGATGCTTGAGGATATGACTTAGAGGTGGACTTGGTAGAGTAGGGTTAGTGGTTGGACTCAATGATCTTAAAGGCCTTTTCCAACCTTTATGATTGTATGATTCTATACTAATGCAACCTTCAGTACGAGTTACTTGTTTTGTGAAACATGAAAATGAAATGGGGTTTCTTCTTTTCACTTTAGTGGGATCTAGAATCACAAAGAATTAATCTTGCCTTTTCAGGAGTTTATACCAGAAGTGCAAGAAAGAAAGTTTATTTGTTGAAAAGACAGTAGCTACTGTGAAATAACCATGACCAGAACAAATAAACCCCTCAGTAAGAGCATGTTATTCTTCCCAGTAGACCATGTGAAAGCCATGTTTCTATGAAACACTCACAGTGCTCTGAGCTCATTATTGTACCTGGACAGCCTGTTTTCACTGACACAAATAATCTTTACTATACCTGAGCTATTTATTGAGAGATGCAACTGTGCAATAAATGACCTGAAGACCTTGAGAAAAATAAATTTATAAAGACCATTTGTTATTGGTTTCTAAGTAAAAATGTAGCTAAATGCTGGAATGCATATAGTTGTAGTTATGATGAAACGTATCATTCAGAGATCTACTAAAATAAGTCAATAGTTATACATAAAATTAGAAAGGTGGAAATGTGTTTACCTTGCATTCTATAATGATTGGTACCAGAGATGACTATCAGAAAACAGTAGACTATTAATTATAAGTCCTATATATCTCATAAAATTTCACCTGCAGAATAATCCTCTTACTCTGTCATCCTGTTAAACTAGATTATCTTAGTTAGAAGACTGAAAGTCAACTTCATTACAGGGCCTAAGCACCTTCTGAGGAAAGAAAGAGTTGAAAAGAGCAGGGTTAACTGATTGCTGTCTCCAGTATGACCTGACACACTATTCACTGCTTCTCAGTGCAAATGTTTACCAACTTTCATGCAGCATAAACATTAGTATGATCATAGTTAATCTAACTTTAGTCAGAAGGAACAAAATTAACTTAAGACAACATGGACATCTGAACACCACTGAAGGCAAGGCTCCCTTGGAAGAAGTCAGAAATAGCAGATTAATATACATGCTTCAGTAACCTCTTCTGAATGCCAGGATATATTTCAAAATGACTGCCCTATTTGCATCCTTTAACAAAAATCTCTACTCCTGTATGTAAATGATTTATAGATTTTTTTTTCCCATTTCCTTGTTAATTTTTAACACATTTTCCTTTAATTATTTTATACCCTTCATCAGAATAACAGTAACTGCAAATATATCCTGTAAATCTCTATAAAGGAGTCAAATTCCATACCATGTCAATAGGTGTAGGCTAACAGCACATGCGTTATATCTCCTACAGATGGCAAAATCCTTGAGGCTTTCAAGGCCTACAAGTGCTATTCTGTCTTATATCTAGGGTTCCATGACTTTCAAATCTACTTAATGACAAATTTGCCTATTCTTACACTATGTGTCCTTTTTACCTGTCTGGATAATAAAAAGAACATAACACTAAACTGTAAACATCTGTATTCCCTAGACACTTCTCTTGATTTGAGACAGGTGGTTATTCTGGGCTTTAAAATCCAAACTTGTGTGAAACAACTGTTTTTCCTTAGATTCACATAAGGATTGAAAAAATGTTCTGATGGAGACATATTATATCAACTCACATGTACTGGCTTTTTGTGAGGTTTATCTGCGATAAATCATAAATGAGAATAAAGCTGTGAGACTACTATTAAAGAAAGCTGGTGTTGTGGTTAAGGCCCAGCCAGCAACTAAGCACCACACAGCTGCTTGCTCACTCAGGGTGGGATGGGGAGGAGGATCAGAAGAAAATGATAAAACAGAATTGTGGGTTGAGATAAGGACATTTAATAGAACAAAACAAGGAGAGAAGAAATATTAATAATACTAGTAAGAGATTATACAAAGCAAGTGATGTACAATTGCAATTCCTCACCACCCAGAACCTGATGCCCAGATTGTTCCTGAACTACAATCCCTTCAATGACCCCTGGTCAGCTCTCACAGTTTATATCTTGAGCATGACATCATATGGTATTGAATATCCTCTTGGCTAGTTCAGGTCAGCTGTATGGATGGTCTGGCTTACTGTTTGCAAATAAGATTCAGTAGTGTGTAGAGGCAGACTCACAGGGAGTTATAAAAGTGACCCAGCTTTGGATTACCTTGAGGCTCTATCTATATAGAGATGATCCATGGGAAGCTGTGTAGATAGCTCAGCCCTGAGTTGTCCATAAGCCATAGAGCAAAAAGGACAGTGCTGCATCATTCAAAGAACCAAAACCTGGGCTGAGGCTTGAAATCCTCAACAAATAATACGCCCTGAGTCTCAATCCAAACCACTATTCAGTTGCCTGAGAAAGCAAGATAAAGAGAACCTGGAGGGTTTCAGTGACAGTTTCAGTCAAAAAACCTTGTGTAACCAGAGGGTATAAACTACTCAGGCATAGTCTTGCCACAGTCATGTAAATCGGGATAAACGCCTAAGGTTCAGGTTAGGAATTGGAAGTCACCTCTCCAATGCTACATCTCACCTGTATGGTGACCCTTTCCTCTTCGGTCAGGACTCTGGCCAATGCTACTTTTTGGGATTGAGAGCCTTTCCAGGAGGGGTAAATGAATATCTATCATGCTGTAAGTTTGCCACTGTGATCAATTAACTAACACACATATAATATCCTGATTTGTAATAATCATCATTGCAAAATATCATTCTGGCTTGTATCAGAAATAGTGTGACTAGCAGGACTAGGGATGTGATTATGATTCTGTACTTGGCACTTGAGGCAACACCTCAAATAAAGGCTTCAGTTTTGGGCCCCTCACTGCAAGAAGGACATTGAGCTGTTGGAGCATGTGCAAGGGAGCTGCTGAAGGGTCTCACAAGGAGTGACTGAGAAAACTGGGATTGTTTAGCTTGGAGAAAAGGGGGCTCAGAGGAGACCTTATCACTCTCTACAACTACCTGAAAGGAGGTTGTAGAGAGGTGGGAGTCTGGCTTTTCTCCCAGGTATCAAGTGATAAGAGAAAATGGCCTCAAGTTGCACCAGGAAATGTTTAAGTTGGACATTAGGGAGAAGTTCTTCACTGAAAAGGTAGTAAAGCAGTGGAACCGTCTGTCCACGGAAGTGGTGGAGTCACCATCCTTAGAGGTATTAAAAAGTCATATAAATTAAGTGCTTAGGGACATGGTTCAGAGGTGGGATTGGCAGTGTTAGGCTAACGGTTGGACTACATGATCTTAAAGGTCTTTTCCAACCAAAATGATTCCATGTTTCTATGATTCTATGAGTATTTGGTGTGATTTTTAGGTAGTTCTAATGTATTTAGCTGTAGTATATAGCTGTAGTATAGTGTATTTAGCTGTGGTACACAGCTTAGTGTATATAGATTAGTATATAGTTTAGTGTATGTAGCCTTTAAGTTGTAATAGTGCATTCTTCCATTGTATCTTTGAAAACCTGCAGTAGTGGCATATTAAACCTGTGTGTGACATTGAAATAGTGTTTACTTGTGCCTGGCAGTTAAACCTGTGAATGAAGCTCAAATGGATCTGCAAGGCTTGAGCCTTGCAGTCTAATCTCTCTTCATATCAGCTATTCCGTGTCCCTTCCCAGCTTCTGTGAAAATTAATTCTATCCCAGATGAATCCAGGACAGCTCAACAGATTGATTTCTTTGCAAATGGAGTTTCTGTTGATACCATGGCATAATCAAGTAATTTATGTGGTTGTCTGACAACTGCAGGTCTTCTTTCCATCTTTTATTCACTCACAAGTCTTCCATTTACCTGGTTATAGCTCATTATTGTATTTTTCCTATAGCTAATCTTTATTTCAATATCTCTTATTTCTTTTTATGGCAATTACAACATCATACTTACACTTCTATTATGCAACCCTTATTTTTATTACATGCCCCTGAGAACATGCTAGGTTCTCAGATAAAAGCAGCAGCTGTTGTCAGTTAAGGAAATAAAATGGTGGAAGAGGTCATGTCCTTCTTTTCTAGAAATCCATCTCTTTTCAGCTGAAGGTTTTTCACAACAGTAAATCTGATACTAGTATTTAAGTACTATGTCTACAATAATGAAGCCACATGGGAAATTTTCATATTTGGAAATATTTTCTCAGTTTGAATTACTTCTGCATCTGTAATTGGTAATCAATGCACACAAAGGTAAATTTATAATAGTAATTCTGAAAAAGGTATACTAGAATAGATAATGTATTTAAAACATTGTTACAACATAACATTAAGGACATACCTCATGTTTACAACTAATAGCGTAGTAGAGATAATTTGGTGTCAGTGTCCTGAAAGAAAGATAGTTGAGACTTTGTGTACAATAACATAAGAAGCCACAGACTAACTGTTGTTAATGAAAAAAAAAAAAAAAAAAAAAAGATTATCACAGCTTCTAATTATTTCAGTAGCTTTTGATAAACAGAGTAGGACCAAATGAGCACAAATATTTACCTTTTCAGTATGGAAAAAGTAACTCTTTGTACTCCTTGGAAAAATACAACTGGAAAAAATACAGTTTTTGAAAACCAATTTATTTCAAAACAAATAGATAAAATTTGCAACTTATTTGATAAGTTGCTGAAAGAAAGAGAATATCACTGAACAGTTGACTCTAGAGGTTTCTAGTTTCTTTAGTGACGTAGGATATGTTCTGTGTGCTGGAGGTCTGCAATTACTAGAATTGTCTGGAAAAACAACTTTAGAAATTATTAGGAAGTCAATTGCCAGATCAATTCAATGCCTTCTATATGTAGTTGCCTAAGTAACTGCATTCTTAATATAATTGTAAATGCACCAAAACCTGCAGCAACCAGGACATGTGCATATATAATATTGCATGTATAATTAGTTAATTTGTTACAGCATAGATATGTAAATATTACCTAAAATAATTCCTAAAGATTTTGATGGATTTAAAGTAATGCCTTTTTGGAAATTTTATAGTATTAAAAATAGGAAAACATTGAAAGTCTGATCTAATGCTATCTTCATTAGAACATGTTATGCAGAATCTCATTTCATTATTTCTGTTTCATAATTAAGAGTATGAAGAAGACATCAACTTCTGTTATAGTTCAATGCTCTTTCAGCAAAGAAAGGCATGAAAATGTTCAGATTTTGACACATATTGAATTTAGTTATTCTGCTCTGTGTGTTTGTGTTGATTACCTTGACTTTGTGTCATGTGGGGTTTAAAAGAGGTTCCTTCTTAAATCACTTAAATCACTTGTTACAGAGTCCTAATTTAAGATTCTACTTGCTGTGGAGTGAGTGGAATGCACCTCACTCAAAGGCAACAATACAATTTATCAAGATAGATAATAATTTGACATAGCTTAATAAATTTGATAGAACTTAGTAAAAACCAGCAAAGATTAATCTAGGTTCAATTTGATGGTAAGGTCACTATATAGCTTGCTATGAAGTAACTTGATTAAAAGCAATTGGATTACGCTATTTATATGAAAGTATATTTATATATACACACAGTGAAAGTGACTTGCAGTTGGGCTAGGGTGTTTATCATAGGGACTGGAAGTGGAAGCGGTAAGAGTGGCCCTCCTGTTGAGTTACCAGGGTTTCAGAATGGACCCTCTTGCTCTCTAAACTTACTTAGAGAGCTGCCTATGTACAGCTAGATCCAGTCTTAGACCCAGCCAACATTTTTTGACTATCAGAGAGCCCTAGGATATTAAAGGTGAAGGAAATCCTTCCATTCAGTCACAATATTCAGAATAGAACCCCTTGCCCTCCGAACTTCTTCAGAGAATAAGGTAAGATCTACCCCTACTCCCAGACCTGGTCAACAGTTTATGCCTAAGAAAATTTGGGTATAGGGACTTTAGTGTGGTGGTTAGTGCAATATTGTGTATCTTATGTAACTTGAGGTAAGTGACAGCAACAATTCAATATTAGTACTGATACAGTAACTTATGAAATAGCAATGCTTCACCAGTTGAAATCAATAAACAGCTATAGCAAATACAGTCATTCACATAAAGTTAACAAAACTCACTAAGTAAAATGACACACACACATGCAGACAGCTATATACTGGTATAAAGGTTAACCTATAATAAAGATGTTGCTTTTCTGCAGTTGATAGTAAATTTGGGCACTCCAGGATTTTTGCAAAAATCCTAGAGATCACAAATACTCACATCTCCCTTTTTAGGTCTTTGCAGATGGATGGTGGTTCCCTGCATCGGTCTTTCTAAATGGACAGTGATTCCCTTTGTCAGTCTTTGCAGAGAGACGGTAATTTCCCTTCATCAGCTTTACCAGTGGATGGTCAGAGATGCATGAGAGGCATCCCAGCTCAGGGGATGATACAGAAACTCAGCCCACTGAGATCCAAGAGAGCTCCAATGGGCCTCACTTCTAGGATCAGTATTTATAGGATCAGAAGATGATTGACTTTGGTCAGTACTAGTACTATTCCACTGTGGCCATTAATCTTGTCAGGCTATCTTTGCACTTCCCTGATGGGACTGTGCTTTTTCATTGGGCCCTGTCCAAAGTATTCACGAGTTATGGATACAGTTAGGGAATGCATAACTGTTCCATCTTACTGATCTCATCTCTGCATAGTGTGGGAGTCTGTTTAGTTTCATGGTGACTTGCAAAACCAGAACATACCAATCTGTCCCAGTCTCCTACATTGTGAAACTAAACCGTGATGGCACTAGTTTCACATAGTGACCTGGGAGTCGGGCTTGTCAAGCAGGGGGGGTCAGCCTCACAGCATGGCCTAGGAATTAGCCTCACAACGAGGCCCAGGGCGGGATGCTGTACCACCACACCTTGATTCATTACAGAGTTGTTGAATATGAATTAATGAATATTTGAATTGATTATGCTAAGGATTTGAAGTATAAAATGATCACATAACTGATAAGTATTATGACATAAATAAGTTGTAAGTCACTCGCTTTTGCTAAATGTCACAGAATAAATCCTAATTCCATGTGACTGTATGTACACATATGTATACATATATATGTATATATGTACATATGAGACAAATAGATGTTCTGTGAAATTTATAAAATGAAATATTAATCCAGATCAAAGACAAGGTAGCAGTAGTACATTGTCTGAATAAAAGTTACAGGAGCAGAGAAAGGACAACCATTTCACTGGGCCAGCTGGGATTATGGCCTTTAAAAACATATTACACCCACATAATTTTTTTTTTGGCTGCCTGAATCCAGGACCATCTGTTTGGATGGCTGGGTGCCCATTCAGAAGTTGGTAGAGTCCTTGTCATTAAGCAGAGATGCCAGGTATCAACAGGATTGAGATAGAAAGGCCTGCAGAACACTGCAAAGGACATCTGTTCTCCAGGAAAAGAGGAGGGAAGTCCGTCTTCTGTGACAGCCCCACTACACTGACACCACATGCCTCCTTGCACCTAATGACACCTCTTCATAGTTACATGCCAAAATAATAAGAAAAAAACAAACCATCACTGAACAATGGAAAATGGGTAGTACGGACTTTTAAAGGCCTCTGTGGCTGCCAGAAAAGTAGATTTCACTGTGGTGGGCATTTGAGAAACCAAGGCAGACTATATGGGATATCAGAATAAAAGTCCAGGCATTTTGTATACCAACAAGCCCTTGGCAAACAGTGTTTCTGGGAAACAAGCAAAATGTCAAAACCAGTAAATAAGGAAGATCTAGACTCAACTTTTTTGCACTTGTGATTAGAAGTAGACAACAAATTAAAGATACTAACCAATAACTAGAGGAATGTTTTATTCTCCTCTATGCCTTATGAAGAAACAGTATAACTTTCAACCATCCCAGTTTGCAAAAATTAGAAATTACATACTATAAAATAAATAATTACAAGGTAAACCTTCTGGTTTATCTTGTCACCCTGTCAGAATATCGTTGTAGCTGACCAGATGACCAAATATATCCTTCCTCCAGATGAAATGGCAGTACGACACTTACAAGGAGACATTGAAATTGTTGTACAGTCCTGTACATTATAATTGTGAGAGTTTTACATACAGGTACAAGTTTGAGGTTTATGTCTTCTCAAGCTTCAAAGAATATGTACATTCAAATTTTTTTGCATCTTCGTCAGCAAGCTTGAAAAGTCTCTTTGGGACAAAGTTATAAGGACTAGATACTTACTTACAAGAACTACGATTCTATTTCATAAAAAAGGTGCTTTTAACCAATGTCCCAACCTTGGCAGTTGTCAATAAAAAAGACTTTACAGTAAGCATGACAATTAGTGCTTCTTCTACAAAGTCATGTATGTAAAGCAAAAACATGTCTGATTTGCAGATATTTATCTCTATATACAGGCAGCTGAAAACTATTATTTACATGATAGCTCAAGAATAGATCAAAAGATTAATTATACTTTCAAGAACATACTTAGTTTGTGTTTTCACTTAAAAACCGAATATTCATTTTAAAAGTTAGGCACTAGTTAGTTAAAATGTGTTTTACAGAAATAGCTCCTTTATGAGCCTTTCCCACTAAATAATGTAGTACTGTATGTTTAGGATGTACTTCTGAATCACAGGAAGCAATTAATGTAAAGTGATCAGTTGGAGAAAACAACATCGCTTATTTTTATGGGTCCAAGATCTAAATCTACACCGTGTTGTAATGGATTACCTGTAAATCTGCCTTGAAATGGGTCAGGAGTCAGTTGAGAGCTTATGGGTGAAAATTATAGGGCAGGCTTATTTTGACACTGTTGTGGTCGATACCTTCTGCAAACCTTCTGATTAGGAGTAGGAAGTAGAGGAGTTCTTCTTCAAAGAGATGGAAGAAGCAATTTGTCCTCATGGTGATTTTCTGAAGCTGTACAAGTCTATGTCTATGGATCCATCCACAGGTCCTGAGGGTCTGTCAGATGAGGTTGCTAAGCCACTTCCCATCATATTTGAAAAGTCATGGCAGTCTGGTGAAGTATCCACTGACTGGAAAAGGGGAAACATAACCCCCATTTTCAAAAAGGGTAAAAAGGAAGACCTGGGCAACTACAGGTCAGTCAGTCTCATGTCTGTTCCCTGCAATATCATGGACCAGATCCCTCTGAAGGCTCTGCAAAGGCACGCAGAAAATGAGAAGCTGACTGGTGGCAACTAACACGGCTTCACTAAGGACAAAAAGGGCCTGACAGATTTGGTGGACTTTTACTATGAAGTTACAGTGTCGATGGATAAGGGAAGAGCAACTGACATCATCTACCTGGACTGCTGCAAAGTGTTCAGCACCATCTTGCATGAAATCCTGATCTCTAAATTGGAAAGACATGAATTTGATGGATGGACCAGATGATGGAAAAAAAACTGGCTGGCTGGTCACACACAAAGAGTTGAGGTCAATAGCCTGATGTCCAAGAGGAGACCAGTGACAAGTGTTGTTCCTCAGGGATCAGTACTGTTTAACATTTTTGTCGGTGACACGGACAGTAGGATCAAGTGCAGACTCCAAAAGTTTGCAGATGACACCAAGCTGTGTGGTGTGGTCCACATGCTGGAGGGAATGGATGCCACCCATAGGGATCCTGACAGGCTTGAGAGATGAGCCCATTCCAACCTCATGAAGTTTGACAAGGCCAACTGCAGGGTCCTGCACCTGGGCTGGGGCAATCCCAAACATAAATACAGGCTGGGTGGAGTACAGATTGAGAGTAGTCCTGAAGAGAGATATCTGTGGGTGATGGTTGATGAAAAGCTCAACATGAGCCATTAATGTGTGTGTGCAGCCTGGGCTTCATCAAAAGAAATGTGGCCAGCAAGCTGAGGGAGATGATTCTGCCCCTCTACTCTGCTCTTGTGAGACCTCACCTGGAGTACTGTGTCCAGCTCTAGAACCATCAACACAAAATCAAGGATGTGGATATATTGGAGTAGGTCCAGAAGAGGGCCATGTAGGTGATCAGAGGGCTGGAACTTCTCTCCTATGAAGACAGGCTGAGAGATGTGGGGATGTTCAGCCTGGAGAAGAGAAGGCTCCAGGTAGACCTTATTGCAGCCTTCCAGTATCTGAAGGGGGCTTACAAGAAAGCTAGAGGGGGACTTTTTACAAGGGCATGTAGTGATAGGATATGGGGTAATGGCTTCAAAGTGGAAAAGGGTAGATGGAGATTAGGAAGTTCTTCACTCTGAGTGTTGTGAGACACTGGAACAGGTTTCTCAGGGGGCTGTAGATGCTCCATCACGGGATGACTCCAAGATCTGGTTGGATGGGGATTTGAGCAACCTGGTCTAGTGGAAGGTGTCCCTGCCCATGGCAGGAGGATTGGAACTGGGTCATTTGTAAAGTGATTTCCAAGCCAAACCATTCTATGATTCTATGATTTTAACCACTCTGGTGTCTTCTGGAAGGATAATACAGCAGTACTCAAGAAATATAGGATATGTCTTGAGTGCATCGATGACAATTTCTTGGCACAGTTAATGGGAGGCAACAAAGAAAGGTGTTCTATTGAACTTGATACTTATCAACAAGGAAGAACTGATCAAGGGTGTAAAAGTTGGAGACAGTCTGGGATGCAGTGACTGTGAGATGGTAGAGTTCAGGAGGAGAGAACAGCAAAAAAGACAGTATTACAGCCATGGATTTCAAGTGAGGGGACTACTTCAGAGACCTGTCTGGAAGAATCCTATTTTATACAGCCATGGGAAAAAGAGGGGTCCAGGAGAACTGGTTGATATTAAAAGATGACCTCCATTAAGCTCAAGAAAGATGCATCCCAAGAATGAGGAAATCAAATAAAGGTGGCAAGGTTCTGTAAGGATGAACAAAGATCTCATGGAGATCCAGAAGTTCAGAGTTTCTGTCCAATCATGCAGGGATATGGAGTTAGAAAAGCCAAGTCAACTTGGAGATGAATCTGTCAAGGCTTAGAATCATAGAATAGAAGAGTTTCAGCTGAAAGAGAAAGATCATCAAGTCCAATCTTATTCCTATCCCTATCAAAAGCCACTAAACCATGTCCCTAAGCACAACATCTAACCAGCTATTGAACAGTTCCATGGATGGTGACTCCACCACCTCCCTGGGCAGGCCATTCCAATGCCTGACAACCCTTTCTGTAAGGAAATAATTCCTAATGTCCAGCCTGAACCTCCCCTGGTTTGACTTCAGGCCATTTCCTCTTGTTCTGTCACTTGTCACCAGGGACAACAGACGAACTCCTGCCTCACTACAACTTCAGGTAGTTGTAGAGGGCAATAAGGTCTCCCCTCAGCCTTCTTTTCTCAAGGCTAAACAGACCCAGATCCTTCAGCCTTTCCTCATAAGACACATGCTCCAAGCCCTTTACTAGCTTGGTAGCCCACCTCTGTACCCTCTCAGCACCTCAACATCCTTCTTGTAGAAAGGGGCTCAAAACTGGACACAGTATTCGAGCTGTGACCTCACCAAAGCCGAGTACAGAGGAATGATCACCTCCCTGCTCCTGCTGACCACACGATTCCTGATCCAGGCCAGGATGCCATTGGCCTTCTTGGCCCCCTGGGCACACTGCTGGCTCATGTTCAACCAGCTGTCAGTCAACACCCCCAGATCCTTCTCTGCCTGGCAGCTCTCCAGCCACTCCTCCCCAGTCCTGTAGCACTGCTGGGGGTTGTTGTGGCCAAAGTGCAGGGCCCAGCATTTGACCTTACTGAAACTCACGGAATTGTCCTTGGTCCAGTGATCCAGCCTATCTAGATTCCTCTGTAGAGCTTCCCTACCCTCAAGCAGATAGACACTTCCACTTAGCTTGGTGTCATCTGCAAATTTACCAAGGGTGCACTCTGTAAAACACACACAGATATATGGGATACAGCACTAAGGAGTGTGTCTCCTGAACTACTACACCCAGTAGACCTTTCTCTAGATTCAAGTTTCTCAATACAAATATTTAATAGCAGCCCTGGCCCAGAGACCAGTCACCCACACCTTGGTATTCACCATATACATGGCACATAATTACCTGGCTTGCCTGAATGTATTCAATGTGCCTCACAGGCTGAAGAACTACACTGGCAGAACAGCAAACTTGTCACTATGACAAACGAGACTAAGAAAGCTGCTGCTGGTTTTGGCAAGGAAGTTCCTCTCCTCCATCTCACGTTTTCTCCGTTCTGGCCATTGGAACAGACAAACTCTCCACCAACCAGTTACTACAAGCTCATACAGGACATCAGTACACATTAAATACTGAATATAGTACACAAATGCTCACGTAGCCAGGTAAATGGATGACCAACCACTTTACACCTTTAAGATCTTAATAGATTATCAGAAGACTAGTACACCTTGGTCTAAAAATACTTGGAAATCCATGGGCAACTGAATTTACATGTTAATACAAAAAAGCTAATGATACAAACAGCTTATGTTCTCCTCTGAACACTAGCAAATGTCTGATATTTAATTGTAGATCCACAGAGTTGGTGGCCCTGGCTTGGATGTGCTCACTCCAATTTAGAGAGGAGAGAGCTTACCAGTAACACACACCTACATTTCCCGTTTTGTCTACCTTGCTAGAAGATGGTCTTCAAAGGAATTCTATGTTGCAATACACCAACGTGTACTGTTCACAGAGTCTTCAAGAATCTTTGCTAGCAAGCTTTGTCTTCTTGACCTCAACATGCCAAGACACTACTTGATTCATCACATCAACAACTTCAGCATTTAGGATTATTTCAACTCCCTTGACGGATATGGATTAGTTTGTTAAGAAACTATGACACTCAAACACCAGCAGTAGTGGAGCTGATGTAATGGGGCAGTCTTTTTTTTTAAGTTAGGTTTTTGTTTTCAGAAATGCTCAATTTAATTCTGGAGAAAGAACATTTACTGCCTTCAACAGTTCTCTGTATTTGTAATATCGTACACTTAACTGATGTATCTACATACACAATACCCATTTTAAATAAATTAGAGGTTCTCTGTGATTTGAATCTAAATGCTACATAATTCTGTGTCTGCTTAGCAGTTTTAACAATATATTGAAAAAATATTATAATATCATTTAGCCTCTTGGCAGGTTTTTTCAAACACATTATCACTCTCTTGAATATGCAAATAGTTGCAAGCTTGGGTTTATTCCGTTTTGCCTTTTCTTAAGCATGGTTTGGGTGGTTTGTTTGGGTTTTTTTGTGGGTGTTTTGTTTGGTTGTTGGTTTTGTTTTTTAAGAGAAGGCGAGACAACAGGAAAATAAAAGGTAGCCTAAGAAGTCATTACTTCCTATATCTTGTAGCATCAACCCCAGTTGCTAGGACAGAGCCAAGGATGCAGCTGTTATCACCCCACATACAAGGAGGTTAACAAATTGGAGAATTGAAGCATTCCTAACAGCCTGAGGAAAGAGATATTTTTAACTTCCATATTGATACACTAATTTCACATTAGCATTCCTGAATGACCAAAATGCAAAAGACATGATTTGTAACTTTTACACTCTGAACTACATCATAAAGCCTTAGAAAACCAGCATCTTGTTAACACATTAAAAGTCTGCCTCCACCTTGCAGTTAGCCAAATCATACCAGATTTCTGTTGCTCTTGAACACGGATGAGTGTTCCATTCCTCCGTCAGACGAGCCCGGTAGTAAGGATTATTTTTTCATTTCACTACTGAAATCACTACGGATACAACTATGGAAAGTTTTCGTGGGTATCTATGTCATTTTATCTGCTAATTTAGATGCTGATTCGTTTTAGGGATTTTATTCTTTCTCGGTTCCTTAAAACCTCGTGGAAGTCCAAATTCACTAGGGCACCTGCTGTACAGCAGACTCCCTTAGAGCCTTCTTCACTTTACTGGGAATTTGACACGTTGTCTCATATCCTCTGGACTCCAGAAGAGCTAAAATAAGCCCTCGGTTCCTTGAAGTTTCACCTTGTCACACCGAGATTAAAGCAGTCGTTTTCAGGACTGATCATCCCTTCACGACCCCGGGAGGGTCCCCACGGTGTGGATCTGGAAGCCAAAAGACGGCTCTTCCAGCGATCCGATGTCGCTACGGCGGCGAACCTCTGCAGACCGCGGCGCGCCCCTCAGGCGCGCTCTGCTTTTTTCTGCCATCGGGCTGATGCACAGCA
>WTSP01023996.1:0-73252 GCA_025331215.1 Actenoides lindsayi
CAGGCTGGGGAAGAGCAGGGCTCTTCGCAATCCGGGAGTGAGGCGGGGGGGCCGCGCTTCCTGCGGTGGCAGCTCCTCGCTGTGTCTGCCGCAGTGAGAGGAGTGTCAGATGTGCTCTTGTGTCACAGGACACGCTGGTTTCCTGCAGCTCCAGCTCTCCCCTCCACCCTTTCGCAGCTCGCTTTCTGCAGCAGACTCTTCAAAGCCGTGAACGTTCTCGGCCTCGCCTGCCGTCGCTCCGGCTCGCTTCCTGTGACAGCGTTTTCCTCTTGCCGTCCCCAGCAGCTCGGCTCCTGAGGCTGAGAGCTGCAGCCCGCTGCCCCTGCGGGCCTTCCCGCCGCGCTGGGGCCCAGAGCCGCGCTGGAGCCGGGGGACGCGGCTCTGACCTGGCCGAGTTCAGGCTCCCTGGCGGTTTCCGAAGCTGGGCTTGCCGCTCTGCTCCACAGGGAAGGAATAAGACCACGTGAGCACAAATCACTGTTCGGTTGGATTTAGGCCAGTTGCTTCCCTGAGCAGGCTTGCTGGTGCTCATGTGAGAGCAGGGCTGTGCAGCGAGGCTGGAGAGCAGCAGCAGCCTCTTCCCTGCTGCGGCCCGGCCCGCAGTGCAGTTCAACCCTGCACAGCTCAACCCTTCCATGGCTTTGGAGGCCACCAGAGCTGCCTGGCCTTCTGGCCTGTCCGATGCTGGTGCCTTCTCCCAGCTTTTCTTCGCTTGGCCATTCAACCAACTTGCTCCTGCACTGTAGTTGTGCTGCAATTCAAGCTATTTGGTCTTTTATTTATTTATTTATTTTTAGTTCAAATGTTGACCTAAGTATGAGATTATTGATGAGATGCTGCTCAGCCCTGTCCGTCACTTGATTTTAAATGAAGTTTGTTTGTTGGGTTGTGGGTTTTTTTTCTTTACTTTTTTACATGAACTTATAAATACACATGATATGCTTGGGGGAGAGCACTGTATTGCATGTGTGAGTACAGGGCTCTCCACAGAAGTCCAACGGTTATGGACTCTCCTTGGGGACTTGGATCACATTCGTGGTCTTTAGGTCAGTCAGCAGCAATATGCACTTCCCAGGGGAATCTGGAGGATGCTGCTGGTTCCTCGTGTCTTTGGTCTAGAGCCCAGCCATCTGTGGTTGATAGCACACTAGATCTGTTACCTCCTCCATCCTTCTGCAAGGAGAGGGGTGGTGGGGAAAAGGGAACAGGCCAGAGAAATGTTCCTGAAGCTAGTAAGGGGAGCTGCTTTCTGTGCATCCAGACTGCAGTTCTTGATGTCTCTGCCAAGCTGAACTTCAAACGGTGGTTGAGCCCATTAATTGAGATTGGAGAATCCAGGCCCTCGTTCCTCTTGTTGCTGGCTGTGTACAGAGGAGCCTGTCTAGTCTCTGCAGGTGGCTTTTAATCTGGTTTTATTATAGGTACAGACTGAAATTTCCCTCAGTAGATGGCACTGAGCTGTGGAATTCACCCTAACAGTGGATGAAACTGCCCTGTAACCTGCCGGTTTTTGCCAGGTCGACTGTTGCAGTGGGCATGTTTTATGCTGTAATGACAGCTCTGTGTGTGTCTGCAGCTTGTAACATTGAACTAGTTTTACGTGAGGGCTGGGTGCGTGCGGTAACACAGCGCCTAAGGAAGGCAGTAAGCTGCAGGATCCTCGGGCATCTCGGGACCTCCGGAAACATCACTGGCTATCGACAGCCACCTGTCCTGTGTGGGTCTGTGCAGACAGCTGGGGCGTGTTGGTAAGAGTGTGCTGCTGGAAGGTGCCTCCAGAGCTCCCTGGCCTTGTCAGAAAGGACATGAAAACCAGCCCCCACCAACTCGCTGACCACTGCTGCAGAACCAGCCTACGTGCTGTGCTGTCAGCTGTGCCAAGGGGACAGGGGAGGGGGCGGGGGGAAGTGCAATTTAGAAAAATGTTTTTTCTTCTGACAACAATCCTGGGGGTCTCTTATATCTGGTGAAATGTTTTCAGGTAATGATCTTTGCTTGTGTCCGTTTCCAGTCTTGACGTAAGGCGGCTAGAAGATGTATGTAGAAAGAAGCTCAGTTTTCCTGTCACATCAGCCCTTTGTCTTCAGGCTTTGCCCTAAAACCATTAGGGATACTTTAAAGGGTGTTCCTGCTACGGGCTGTAGTTGGGTACCGAAACAATGCCAAGACACGATCGGTGCCTGTAAGGGGGATGTTGTAACGTGTATTCTATAGCACGTAAGTCATGCTTCTGACTCACTGGTACCCAGTGCATCAAAGGAGGGCAAGCTCCCTCCTTCCCTGTCTTAGGGTGACTTTGTTCAAGTCTCCACTGTGGGGTGGAATAGGGTGCCTTCCTTGGCCTTACCGGCCTGGCTGTGCCTCCAGTCAGGAGAGGAATGTGTGTCCGGGGCAGGGTGGTGGGGAGGGCTTGGAAGCTCCAGGGAGAGTTAACCTCTCTGGGGGTGGCAGGGCCAGGGCTGGTGCCCGGGCTGTGCCTGCTGCTGTTCTGCTCCCTGATGAGCTTAGGGCTATGAAAAGGCCCTTTAAGATGGCTGGGAGGGGGCTTGCCTCGATTAAGTGTAATCCCTTCAGCAATTGCAAGCGCTTTCACATGACCCGACTCCAGCCTCGCGCTGACACAGCGGGCCCAGGGCTGCTTGGGCAGAGCGCGGGCAGCCGGGAAGCAGCCAGATGTCTGTGAGTATTCTGGTGCTGGGGGGGGGCAGCGCCAAGCCGGGCGGCCCTGGGATGCTCTGCGGGTCGCTGAGCGACGCGACTCCTGCCAGCCCCGGGGGGCATCTCTCCTCCAGCAAACACGAGTGCTGTCTAAGGGATGGGGGAACCGTTTCCGTTACTCTTACTGTACTTTTGCTAGCCTTGCTGAAGGCCAGAACTGTCAATTATTTGATATTGTTAGGGTGCCTTATGTGATCTTGAATGGAGTTGGTGCAACTCCCACTAGATTTGATGTGCCTCTCTGGGCAGAGCTGCTGGAACTGACGCGCGCTGTTAGTCTGGTATCTCTACCTGCAATAGCTGCTGGGTGATCGGGTGCCCTGTAGCACAGAGAGTCTATAAAGGATGGCCTGGAATGGAATCTCTTTTTAACTGCCCTTCTGTTCCGTAACAGTCAAGTGAGCAAGACAGTAGGACTCTTCCCTATGCCATTCTCTCCAGAAACAGTCCACTTGGTGCCTCGAGCCTGGGAAGCATGAATAGCTGCAGCATGAAGCCCGTGGACCAGCAGGGTCCAACACTCTCCTTGCCTTTAGGAAACCCACGGAGGAAAGACGCTTTAGCTCAGGGGTCAGTGTTTTGTCGAGGCTGATACTCTGCTGTGCTGACTCTTAACTATTACTCTGACAGGAATTTCCTAGCACTCTGTTCCTGCCTCAGCTTCTGCCAAAGAGAGCTGCCTGTTGTACCTCTTGCCCTGCTCGCTGTGCTGGGGGATTGGTACCAGCGATGCAGCCGTTACTTGGCGCGATGGTCTCGGTCCTTCCTGTTTGCCTGCCACGTGCAGCTACAAATGTTAATCTCAGGAAGCAGTTTTTGCAGGTTATTAGTAGGGCTCACTCGGAGACCTGGAAGGTAACTGATGATCATTGCTGCTAGTAAAACTTGCTGGGAATCTCAGTGGGGCAGAAAGCAAGACTTGAAGGCATATGGGCAATGTTAAAGATTCTGGAATGATATGGGTGCATATGGGTGCCTGGTACTTCAGATCTATCTCCTGTAGCCTGTTAAACACACTGGCAGGGCGGTGGTGTTGTCCTGTAGCTTGTGAAAGCTTTTGCCTCTCAAAAGGAGCTTTCTTTGGCTGCAGCTGCTCTGGGGCTGGAACGGCGTCTGCCACGCAAGAGGTTCTGTCTGTGCAGAAAGTCTCGCCCTCGCCACCACGCTGACCTTGGCAGCAGGAAGGTCTTTGATATGCTCTGGTAGTGGCAGCCTTTTAGCTCTGCTTCAACTGGTAGAACAATGGTAATTCCTCAAATAGAGAAGAGGAAGAGCTGCTGGGTTTCTAGCTCTTTCCTGTAGCTGTTATGAAATGAATCGGTTAAATACGGGCTTTTTTTCTCTTCAGTATTTTATTTTTTTTTAGCCTGGTAAGAGTAAGTTTGCCTGTTGAAATGTGATAGTTGGATTTTTTTGTAATGTGCAAGATGGCCTCCTCTGGAGACTTTTCATATGATGTTGATAGCCGTCTGTATGCACAATACTGTATTAAATGATGATGGCGAGACAAGAAGGATATTTAGAGATGACCTACTAGGGTAAAACTGCTAGTTGAAGATCTAAACAGAATTTAGGCAGTTGCAGACTCTTGGAAGCAGCAATGAGTACGTTATAAATGCTACGATGAAAAATGGGAGTTGCTTTAAATAGCATTTCAGTATCAATTACTGCATTAGGGTAGTATTTTTGGTGAAGCTGTTGATTTAAATCGGTATGTCCTCTAAAAACACCTCTTGAATGTTGAAAGTTTAAGACACAAGTGCACTAACAGTACCTTTTGGAAAAGGTGTGGTGTGCTTGGGGACGAGCACTGCCACTGCTTGGACTGCTGGTGGGCAAGGGCTTTTTCTCACTGTTTACTCCTACTGCTTGCATCTCCGCAGCGTGCACCTTGCCCCCACTGGGCTGACAGAGCTAGGTTTGTGTGTGCTCAGCAGCCCAAGTTAGTTATCTCGTGGAGGAGAGTTTTACTCCATTTGCAACCTAAATGGTAAGTGTGCTGATGGTCATGCCAGCCCTGGCACCTGGGAAAACCTCACTACATGGTTCAGAAATACAAAGTGTAAAAGGGTAACGCTAATGAATCTTGAGGCTTTTCTTGGAATAAGTATGGATGGTAAACTAGATAAAAGCTTTGGAAGTGCCTTGGCAGGGCAGTTCTGAAGGGAGGAGGCAAACAAGAGTCTCAGATTGTGATGGGACAGGATCATGCTGGCGTTTTGCTGGTGTAGCCCTTCTGTTGTGTAACCCTTGTGTAATGTGTGTGTTGGGCAGTACTCGGCTGTGAATGCCTCGGGCAAGTGGTTTTACTAAAAGTAAGACTTCAAATGACTGAGGAGGATGATGGTAAACATGCAGTGCCTGGCACTTACATGTTGGGTAGGGATTATAGCAGTCTGTAGATCTCTTGTAGCTTGTCTGAGCTGCAGCTCAGCAAGGCCGACTTGCCAGTAGTGGGGTGACCCCTGGGTATCTGTCAGGAGGAAGATCCCTTCGTGCTTGGTTTTTCATCCTTTCTATGTGCTAGGGGAACAGATTGGTGTTTCTGTGCCAGTAGACAGGCTCTCAGAATGAAATGAAACACTCAGTAAAGCTGCATCTGCTCTGAAGCATTGTCAAGCCTCGTAGCTGTGGGCTGGGAATGGAGAGCAGTGCCTCCCACCACCTCCAATGCTGGAAACCTCGTTTTGGTTTTCCAGTGCACAACAACTGGCTCAAAAAAACCCTGGCTTAGTGGCATATGGAGAAAAAATTCTTTATATGATGTTTCCCCACTAATGAGGCTTAAAGCTCAATTTTACAGCAAGCTAACTTCTCAGCCACGTCTGAGGTTCCTGTGAAAGGAGTGGTTCAAGTGTCAGCAGCACAGCCCAGGGTGTGCTTTCCCAGCTCCCTGTGCTCTTCTGTGCTCAGCTCTGCTCAGCTCAGGGGAGCCAGCATGGCCAGGGTGTGGTTCTCGAAAGCACAAGCCCATTTCCTGTGGTATCTTAGCTCATGCTGGCCTCTAAAATAGCATAGGCTCTGGAGCTGCCAGCACAACCCCCATTCAAGACTTTGCTGATCCTAAACTTAAGGTTGCCAGTCCCCTTGAGCATCTCTTCCTACTGAATGTACCAACTGAAGGATGGTTATTGCTCAGATGGCTCGAGTGCATTGAGTGCTCATGAAGGAACTTCACTGGTTGCAGCTTGGGGACTTATTTTACTGTGCTAACAAAGATGTGAGTCTTAGAAATAAATATTCTGCATGAATTATGAGGGTACTTACTGAAGCAGCTTTATTTTAAAATTTACCATCTGATTTACTCTGATTTGGGTACAGGTTGCAAAGAGCTGCCACATGTTTCCATTCTGTTCTCTGGTGCTTCCCTATGCTCAGATACTTAAGCATTCAGTCACCTGTGCAGATGACATCAGGTAGGAATAGCTACTGTGTTTTATCCCTAAACAGTGGAGCAAAATGAGTATTTTTCTTTCACGGCCGTGGGTACATTCGTGTTCTAGGTGAACAGGAAAGACTTTAAAACAAACAAAAAGCAACATGTGGCTTAGTGGCTTATTTAATGTAAACTCTTAGACGTGGCTTATGCACATCTTTGTTTTCACTGGTAGGTGTGCTGGGCAAATCAGGCTTTCAAGACAGCACTTTTCTGGTAGAAGAGACTGCTTCCAAGCATGAGTAGCAAAGCTGGCTTTAGGTGCTTTCAGCCCTTCTAGCCAGAGACTGGATTCCTGGTTCACCACAGCACTGTGAAACTAGCCAGTTGTCAACATCTAGGATCAGAGGAAAGTAATTTGGGAGGGTGCAGTGAGAGAAGGCAACTGCATGCTATTGAAAGCTGCTAATTTTAACCAGAGCTTGCTCGCTTCTGAGTTTAGGTAATTTGCTCCGTTCTTGCTACTTCTATTCAATGGGTTTTCCTCAGTTTGACCTCATTGTGTCAGAAGATTCAGAGAGTTTCAGAACCAACTTACTCAGGGTCTGCTTGTTTGTGGTATCTTTGCTCCAGTAATGGCTAAATAACATTCTTTATGCATGTAGCAATTAGAGCTGCAACTCTTCTTGACTTCAGCTTTGTCCTAAGCCTGCCTGTAACCCCTTGAAGCATATGCTTACGTTTTGAGCTAGACTTAAGGCAACCCTTAGGCTCATCCTGAGGGGATATCAGGTACCAACAGTGGTGTGCCTAGGTTCACGTGTGCCTTTTGGAGACAGCAAAATGTATCTGGATGTAGTGGTCTCCTTTAGCACTGGACTTAGACTTAACTCCTGGAAGGCTCCTTGCATATGGAGCAAACCTGACTGTAGCTCTCTTGCAGTCTGCTGCTGCTTGCCTGATAAACCAGGCATGAAACCTCTCCACATATGTGGTAGAAATACAGAGATCAGAACCTGCTGCTATCATGTCAGTATTGGGTGGTTCCTTCAATGGCTCTTTGCTTACTCTAGCTTGTCTTGGTCTCTAGTGCCATATGGTTAGCTTCTGGTGTCAATGGGAGCTTGAGTGATTCTGACTGTAACTGCCCTGGGAAGGCTGGTGGAGCGTGCTGGTAGGATTGATTGCACTGACTGCAAATACACTAGGGTTTGTTGGTGTGGGGTAAATGGCCTTTGGGGCAAGAAAGAGAACTACGAATGCAAGGCCTGAATGCTGCGGTTTGGTGCTCTGGGTGCCTTGTCTGTACAGTTTCAGGTTTTGAACCATTGCCTCAATGGAAAAGCATTAAAAAGGTTTGATCTAAAATATCTGCAGCTTGCGTTCATAAATTGTGAAACATCTTTACCTTTTCCAGTTGATAGGTATGCAGATAGAAAGGAATTCTTGGAGGGCTTGGTGCACTTGCAGGCCTTGCTTGGCCTGGTCAAAAGTTAAGGCCCCTGCATTCAGGCAGGAGTGTTCCTGGCTACCCTTCAGACCTACTTGATATGTTCAGTAAGCATCAGGAGTTGTGAATGGAACTGGTGATGTTATATGCTAAAATGTGAGGTGAAATGCCTCTGCTGTTTAACTTGCTTTCTGACAGCTATGGGTGGAAGATGTACAGATGTCTTCCTGCTTCTGTGGGCTGAAACTGCCAGCTCCCTGGCTGCAATCCCATGCCACTTTCACATGTGAAATCATGATGGTGAGACTTCCCTCTAAAGACAGAGCATGTCATAGAATGTTTTTTTGGGAAACATTCATGATCTTACTACTGATGTCTAAGATTAACATTGTAATGAAAACTTGACTGCAATATTAGATCCCACCAAAAGAGTTTCCGTGGTGTTGAGAGATCTTCCACCTCGCTGAAAGAACTGCAAAGCAGCAGGCAACCACGTGGAGATGCTTCTGCTTTGTGAAGTGTCTGCACATACTAGTGCTGAACTAACACACGCCTGTCTCCTTTTTGCCTTGGTATGTGAGATTGTCCTTGAGTCCTGCCTGCTTTGTACTCAAGCCCTTGGAGGAGATTGTGCCTTGTAGTATCTTCACATACTCCTGGAGACTGAGCAGTTCTGTTGGTATCAGCTACTCTGCTGCAGTGGGCTGAGTTGTTAATGCTTCCAGGGACTTCCTTGCCCTTCATTCTTCAAATGGAAGGGTTGGGTGTCTGGTTGCGTGTTCTGAGACTTGGAACATTGCTGCTTTTGTGAAAGACACCAGAATGTTCTACACTAGAAATCCAAGTTTATAAGCTGTGGATGGCTCTCAGATGTGGCAGTATGTAGATGGGAGTGTTTGTAGGGACAGAGGGGGTGTACTCATACACTGTGAAACAGGGAACTCACATTCTACTGGGAACACTGTGCTGACAGGGTGGGTGACTAACTGCTGGCAGTGAAGCTCCTGGAGGCTTAGGAGCTGGTCCCTGGCTGTAGGCAGACATTGATTTTCATTATAGGGTAGTGTCACTTGGAGCATGTCTTGAAATGATGCCTTTTCTGTCTTCCAGATCAGTGTGCGTGTTACCACCATGGATGCTGAGCTGGAGTTTGCCATCCAGCCCAACACTACAGGGAAGCAACTCTTTGATCAGGTAGGTGATGGAACTGCGTAAGATCTGAAGTTGATAGAGGTGTTGTGATTCCAGTGAGGCAATAGTGCACAGTTTCTGAAGGGCTTCAAAGATGAAGTGACAGCGTGTATAATAACTTCCAAGAGCAATCAGCATGGTAAGAAGTTGCATACTTTTTTCAGAAGTGCTGTGTTTATCATCTCCAGGAATGTGTTAGGAGCTGCTTTTCCCTCTAATGAGCTGAACTGCTGCTGCAGCTCGTGATAAAAATAGTTGGGAAACTGCAGGTGTCTGCAGTCACAATTCCTAGGACAAGCCTTCTGAGGGAGCAAGTAGCCTGTCTTTGGTTGGCTTGCTTGCAAGCGTTGTGTGATTGTGCTCCAAGAGCAGTTGGTCTCTAACACAGGAGAAACTTCACTGGATTTCAAATGTTGCTGCAGCCCTTATGTGCAGGTGAAGTCATTCTGTACTCCCATCAGGCCTTGAGGCAAGTCTTAAGAGAAGTTACTTAGGATGCTGTATTGCACTGTCTTTATCTGAATGCTTCACTATTCCTCTGTGTTCACTGGCTAGGCAGATTTCCTCCTGCTTGGATCCAACAGAAGCAGGGGGGCCTGTGCAGCCCCAAGTTGGAGCAGCTGAAGACAGACACTTTCAATTGCAGTGGTTGAAACTTTGACAGGCTCCACGTGTTTCTCTGCTGTAATCTTGAAGGCCATGGGTTTGCTAGTTGGAGGAAAATCTGAACAGTAAATTCATAGCTTGAAGAAAAGTAAAATTAATCTTGGATTAATGACAAGACTAAGGAACTGCCAGACCAGATATGTCAGATATGGGTGTGGTTCAGTAGTGCTAAGTGTTCTGGGGCCAGCTTTGCACAGTACTGATGAATGAAGAGAGAAACTTAAGGGCTGACCCACCCATAGAAGTCAGCTGTTTCATTTGGGGCCAGCAAAACTAATTTTAAAAGGGTTTTTTTTAGGTGTTTAACCACAAACTACTACTTTCATGCTCAGCTGGATGATTCAGCATTAGATACTGTATTGCTCTTTGCAGCCCAGCCCTGAAATGGAGAGAATAGAGTGAGATCCTGGGCTCTACTCAAAGAGCCTCCTTTTGAAATGGGAGTAAAAGAAAGGCTCTTGGGAAAGTTCTGAGTTGCAGCGGAGTTCTCAGCTCTGGCTCTCTGTCACTACATAATATTTCAGTCCTGCATGGTCTCACATCTGACAGTTTTTGATTGATGGAAGCGAGAGCTGGGTTGTGTGTGCAACATGGACCTCTGCCAGTTAGCTCTTGGGAGCACAGGCCAGTGCAGCTGAGGTGACCCCTCCGTGCTCATTGAAAGGTGAGCTGTTGTTTGGGAGGGAGTGTTCTTCACCTGGATGCTTCCCATGATTAGTTTTCAGTACCTGGTTTCTGACACTATCCAAGCAAAGCACCAAGTGCTAAGAGATACTACTGAACTAGTATTTTGAATCTGCACAGGAGTTGGTTTTTTTTCCAGTCAGCTCCAGTGTATCTGCAGCTTTTGCTGCAAACTGACGTTGTGGTGGCAGACTTGGGCTTCAGCAGCTTCTTTCCAAGAAGCATCTGATCATGTTTCCAGTATGGGAACTCCTTGTCTTAGTAATTGATTTTACTCCCCTGGGTCACGTTCTTGACCAGCTGCATGTTCTCCTCCCTGCAGTGTCTCCCACAGCCCCTGTCTAAACAGAAGGTTTGGGTTTTTCCCGTAGTGAAGCCTTGGCGAAGGGGAACAGCAAGCGCTGTTGCAGATGAAGTTGCTGATGTGAATGAGGCAGTGTTTGCTGCAGCTGAATTGCATTGTACGTGGAGATGGAAAAGGAAATAAAGTGGGGAAGGGAGAAAGTGTCTGAAGCTAGCTATGAAACATTTGCTATTTCTAAAAGGTCTGATGGACACGATCTCTTTATTCTGTCCATACAGCACACTCGCTGGAATAAGAATTCAATGGTTTTCTACTGCTCAGCAGACACAGTTTCCTTGTGGAGGTAGTGCTGCTGGTTCCAGATGGGGCTGATGCTGAGGTGAATGTCCCTGAACCTCATCAGTGGCAGATGCCCAGGCTTTGACCGAGCGATTGGCCAAAGACCTAGCGCAGCGGTGCCCGGTGATGCTGGCGTGGAACCACCACAGTGAGGGTGGCAGAAGGACCAGCTCCCCGCCAGGGCTTGGCAATGTTGTGAGCAGTAAGGGAGGGAGCTGGCAGGAGATGTGGGGATGTCAAGTCTTCCACCTCTGACATGAATAAGGAGTTGTAGAGGCTACTGCTGTGCGAGTGGTTGAGGAGCCTCATCACAGCTTCTGTTGCTGCCCTGCAGTCTCATCGTTGGCCCTTGGGCAATTAGTTTTCTTAATTGAAAAGAGATAGCTATTCAGCTCCTGCCACAATGGGAACCATTTCATCTTGGTCTCTAAATGCATATACACAACAGACTGTTGTCTGTCCGTTGTTTATTTTTTAATGGAAAGCTCAAGGCCCTTTTCTGCTGCAAAGAAGACTTTCTAGTCAGACTTGCACATAAAGGAAGGTAGGCACTTCTATGTGGAAATACTCAAACAGGTTATTGATCTTCACATAAAGAGCTAGCTGAATACCAACCCAAAACGTGGGAGGCTCTAGGGAGCTGACAGTAAATACTAAACTTGGTCCCTTCAGTATGGGGATGGGGCTTTGATCCTTGTCACCTGGCAGATGTCCAGGGTGTGCCAAATGGCTGAGCTTTGTTCTGTAAAGGAATGGTCTGGAGCTGTGCTCCTGCTGCCAGCACTACTGGGGACTAAGTGGTGACTGCTGTCTGACTGGTGGCTGTTCACTCTATCTCTGTTTCTATCTTGAGGTGCTCCTGGGTCCCGTGATGGGCTGTGTAAGAACAAAGTTCATTTTCTATCTCTTAAACTGTGTTGTGCTTCTGGAATTGCTAATCTAGAGTTTTCTGCATGATGCTGGCTCTGAAAAAGGAGCTGCTTTCATCAGTGATTTTTGGAGGGAAGAGAGAGTTCCTATACAAAGCAAGGCTATGGTTTTGCTGTTGCAGCACACTGACCTTCTGTGTGAAACCTCCCTTTTGACTCTTTCACAGCAAAACTTCAAGATCCTGCATATTTTTGCCCTAGAACGCCCTTTCACTCTGAGCTGGCAGTTCTGAGTTAAGCAAGAGGGAAGCTGCGAAGCATTGCCGGGGTTCCTAGCGGCACAGCTACCTTGGGCCATGCTGCTGCCTTTGAGTGACGTGTGTGTGGTGTTTGTTTCCACCTGTTCTGTATAAAGGTAGATAAACATGTTCCTCGTGGCACAGATCATTCGGACCTACTCCGAATAGGGTTGGGAAGACTCCTGGGAAGCTTGTATCGAGGTCGTTGCTTCATGAGCTTCAACGGTGGAGTCTAAAACTCCTCAGCAATAATAGGTGAATGATCCTGAGGTAGAAACATTCCTGCCTCCCTCGTTCCTGCTTGGTTAAATTCACTTGGTTAAGTGAATTTTCGTAGTGATAGGACAATGCAGATGCTTCATTGCTGTGTTGGAAATTGTCTTCTGCCCCAAAGTAGCTGGCTGTAGAAATCTCATTGAGCTGATATAAGGTGTAGTGACCTCAGGATTTATACTAGAGATCTTCCTTTAAGACCCCATCCCTTAGTCATGTAACCACACAGCTTCAGCTTGAGCTGCTTAAGGTTACGTGCACGGACAAAGCCTGGGCTGAGACAGGAGGACAGTGCTTTGTCTTCTGCAGCTTTGCCGATGTCCCTCTGGGCCCCAGCTGCTGAACTCCAGGGCTTTCTGGCTCGCTAGTGAAAATAACTGCTCTTGTTCCTCAGCTGCTGGTGACAGGTCAAAAGAAGAGCTTGAGGATGGGCTCTGCCTGTTGGGGTGCTGCTTTATCCCCCAGGCTTTGTGACTTCCCAGGGGTACCTGGAAATGCTGCTTTCCTGGGGATGTGGGGCAGAGGCACTGCCGTGGTGACTGCTGCTGGTCTGGCCTTTCTCTGTGTCGGCCCGAAGTGCTGTTGGACTGGAGATGAGTGTAAGACAAAGCATTGCTTTGCGTTCTGTATCTCCTGCACATGAAAGATTAACCCTTTCTCTCGTGAAACTACTTGGCTGGTTTTTGCTGTGGATAGCTGTGAGTTGTCCCTCCAGTCCTTTTCCTCTCAGATGTGTCAGGGGGTTGGTTTTTTGTTTGATTGTTGGGTTAGGGTTTGTTTTGTTTTCTTTCTTTGGTAGGTCGAGTCTAGTTTGAATCGGTGAAACTTTTGGCCTTTTGGGAGGGTGAGGTGGACTGGCCTGTACCTTGGACAGGGAGAGAGGAAAAGCTTTGACAGAAATGCCCTGGTTTAGTGGTTGCTGCATCTTACAGGCTCCTCAGGCTGCCTGCATACAGACTAGTCACAAAATCTTCACCTGCTTTGACTTCTGCAGTATGAAAACATACTCCCTTCTTCCGTGTCCCCTGCCTGCTGCATGAGGCAGCTTCTCAAATGCTTTGTTTCTGATCCCTTCTGACCTTGTAGCCTGCTGAACATCTTGTTCTTTCATTCCTTTTCAGAGCCCCTTGTTCCTTTCAGTCTCTGGTGGAGGAGTCATGGCTGTTTGCTGTGTCTGTCTGGGTGGTGAATGCAGTTGATGGGTGGAGATCTCCACCCATTTGATAGTCCTTGCTTCAGGATCTTTCTAACAATGAGTTGTGCTTACTAAACTGTTCAGTCAGTACTTCCTTCCTCAACCTAAAATGATCTCTTTCTCCAACTTCAGTTTCGTTTCTCTGATGTTCTTGATGCTCTCTGAGCCTCCAGTTCAGTAAACTTCAGTGCTTCCAACACTATCTTTTGGATACTGCAAAGTCTAGGAGATGGTGGCTTCACTGTGGCGCTCCAGAATGAGCCTTTGGAGTAACCGAAAGCACTCAATCTCATGAAAGATTATCTCTGTCCAGTTAAGAGCCATAACATCATCAAGGCAATGAGGAAAAAAAAAAATCAAGAAAATCTGTCACTTTAGACTTTGAAAGCACGTGGTTAACCTTCCTGGGGGGCGTTTGGTCAGCTTCCTGAGGTTTGGGGATCAAGACTAAGCTTGTAATAGAAAAGTGTTAAAACTGCAGTACATAGTGAGTGGGGAGGTGGTTTATGTTTAAGGATCCTACAGATTTCACTAAGAGCTAGAGCTCCCGTGATTGAGTTCACATGCCCTTGATCATCCAGTAGATGAAAGCACTGAAAGGAAAACTTATTACGGCAGTTTCTCAGTAGAAAGTAGCAAGTCTTGGGATGATGGCAGGTTCCTCCAGCACACCCCAGAACTCTTGTTTGTGTAATGAAGGCTTGTGTTTGAGTGGTATGGAAATGTGTCTCAAACTTCACAGGAAATGTGGAAACCTCTGGCTTTATAAAAGCAGCAGTCCAACCAAAAGCGGACTCTTTGTTTCTAAGGAGGTCTATGACAAACTGTTACAAGCTTCAGATCTCATGGAAGAACCTGTCCTTTAGCACTTGGAAAGGGAAAGTCAGAAGTATATCCCTCAGCCAAATGGAGAGGGTACAGTTGAATATACGACTGTAGGTGCAGCCCATCCTGGGTGCTCAGTTAGGGTGCCTGGAAGACCATGCCCTAGGTTGGTTTTGGCTGGCGAAGCAAACGGCGTGTGTGGCACCAGTTCAGAGCTGCTCCAGCCACGAGGTTTGCTGATGGTTTTCTCTCACATGTACTTGACACATCTGTCACAGGAAGTGAGAGGGGCCCACTTCTTTACTCAGGACAGCGGGTGAGTTTCAGGACAGGTTTGTGCTGCAGTGCAGTCTGGTATGCTTTGGCCTTTGGCTCAGGAACTTGGTCTCAGTGGACTGGCTTCTCCTCTGGCTGCACGCTTTGGTGTTAGCGGTGTGCAGACAGTGCCTTCATGCAGGATCCCCCCTTGTTTGCTCGTGTGGTGATGTATTTCCTGGGCTGAAAAAGAAGGCAATCTTCAGTCATCATCTACACTTAGAGGCTGCTTATCACTCCCCTTCACTCAGTGGTGAGAACATAGTTCAGAGGGGGGTGGATGTGTGCTGAGGGAAAGAACAGAAGTCACACAGCTGTGGAAAATGAGGAGTAAGGAGAAGCGAGGGAAAAGGTCACCTGGAAGATGTTGTGTTTGTTCTCTGAACACAGATGGAAACACCATAATGCTCTGTGCTTAGACTGTCTGCAGAGGGGGAAGTGAGCCTCATCAGAAATCCACCTTTTCCCCGATGCAGTCTGGCTTACTAAGTGGAATTTGAAGGTAATGGTGCTTGATGAAGAGCTCTATCACAGCGGGTCCAGGTGGGCAGTAAGGCTCCCTGTGCTGTGTTGCCAGGTGAGGCCAGGCAAGGCCCAGGGCCTGACTGACCCTTCTCCCTGGCACGAAGGAAGAGTGTCCTCCTCCAGCTGAGAGTGTAAACTTTAGCTGTATAAGTATTGTGCTCTGTGTTAAACAGCAGTACCCTGTAGTGCCCTGACCTGTGTGCTAGCTCTTCTTTGTCCTCAGCCACTGCCAGGAACTGTTTGCTTTTTGGAGCATCTCACAGTTCATCAGTGCTCTGCATGCTCTACACCCCCAAACTAACTGAGCTGCCAACTGCCAGCCAAGCTCCTTGCAGCTGTAGGAAACCCTTTCTTCTTCATGCTTTCTGCCTTGCTAAATGGAACTGCATGGTGTGCTGAAGCGAGGTGGGAAGGAGGGCTGCGTGTCCCTCCCACCTGCCCTGGGTTGGGCAGCAGCTCGGGGTGCTGCCTCGTGTGCTGTGCTGTCTGCCCCTCTCCTCTGCCTGGGCTCTTGTTTTCACTGCTATTGCTGCACAGACTTCTGCTGCTCTGGAATAAAAATCCTTTTGTGCAGGGCCTCAGTGTGATGCCTTTCAGGTCCTTGCTGGCAGTCCAGCTTGTTGAATTCCCAGGCTAAGCTGCTGCCAAATGGAAGGGAGAGAAGGGACCCATGCAGCAGTGGGGGAGCTGCCATCCCATTCAGATGTTAATGCTGCCAGAACAGAGCTTTCCTTGGGCTCTTTCTCCCTCTCCTTGTACCACTCTAGCAAACTCTGATTCTTCTCCTAAATCTCCTTAGCTACATGCATGCCACTATGGGATAGGCACAGCTGAAGGCTTGTCTTGACCCACATTTCCCTGTGTCCCTGCTCCAGCTAGGACTGAATAATTTCATGGACCAGGTGATGATGTGTATAGACTGCGAGACCTTGCGTAGGTCTTGTCTGTCTGCTCTCATAGCAGGCCTCTGCTGAGAGCTCCCTTTGGGCTTTGTGCCTGAAAAGAACTAGGGCCCTAAAATGCTGCTTTTGTCAGGCCGGAAGAAATGTCTGATGCAAGCCCTAAAGGTTATAATTAGTAAGGTGTTTGCAGGGAACCTGTATCCTTGGTGTTATAGCGTTGCCACAGCTGGAGACCGTATCAGAAGGGAGCAGAGTGCATCCTTAGGATTCAACAAGGAAGGAGGCACTTAGGGGGTAATCACAGAACACGGGACAAGGCACTTCAAAGTTACCTCATCTTCCTGGGCAGGGGGGACACTATGATCAGGCAGATGGGTCTTCCAGGGCAAGACTCATCCCCTGCTGTCCAGTTGTTGAGCCCTTCTGAAGGAGGGGAGCTGTGAGCAAGCCCAAGGGGTGAGTGGTGTGTGGAAACAGCTTAGTGTTGTAATTCAGGTATAGGATCAACCTGAAGACAAGAGATTTTTCCCTTCCCCTTCTTTGTCTAGTAATGAGGTGACAGGTAAGTGCCTTGCCTGCAGATATGACAGTCACTCCTGGGGGTTCAGGAGACATGTGGGGGAACTTCAGTTTCTAGACTTGCTGCGACTTGTGGCATGTCCCAAACTTGCCAGGCTTTACCCAGAAACTTCCCACTCTTTTTTTTTTTTTTTTTGCCAGCAGTACCATTATACTGCAGTAGTCTTGCCCCCCCCAGGCTCTTGTCTCTTGTTGCAGTGTGTCTGTAAAGCCTCCTTGCCTCTTGCCGAGGTAGCACCCATGGCACGCTAGGGAGATGGCGATGAAGAGCGCTTACACAGCGGTGCAGGTAACTTCTGGGGTGGCTCTTTATCCTGACACAGGGGATAGCCTAGCAATTCCTCCCCTGCAGAGTCTCTGCGTGGTGCCACTCATTGCGAAGCTGTGTGAAAGGCCTCTCCACAGCTCTTGGTGGAGTAGCATGCAAATCTTAAGATAGCACAGCCTAGCAGGGTGATTTGGGGCTTGCCCAGGAGTAGTACACTTGCATGGTAAGTGAGGGGCCTAACTGAACAGTGGAGCTGGGTGGTTGATTCCTGGCAGCTGTTGCATCTGTCAGACATTTTGCATTGTCTTTTGGCTATACACGTGGGCTTAGAGGTAGCTGGAGAAAATAGTGTCCTAAAAGTTGTTTGTAAATAGCAGCACGTCTTACAGAGATGAGGGAGAGGGAGGAAAGCAATACACATGCACTTAATGGCATCCCCCTCAGATGCCCTGTCACCTGTCTATGTGCACTGTAGCAGGGGAGGCAGAAGCCTTGGGCACCGGTCGTTTTTGTGTTTGTTCTTACCTCTGACACACTCACTGCTACCAGTGAGATCAGCTCTTCTGGATGGGGCTCTTGATAATCTTCTTTCTTCCAGGTTGTCAAGACAATTGGTCTAAGAGAGGTGTGGTTTTTTGGCCTTCAATATCAGGACACCAAGGGCTTCTCAACGTGGCTGAAATTGAACAAAAAGGTAAGTTTGCTCTAAGCTTTTATAAGCCCTGGGTTCCTTTCTCTTGAAGGGCAGATTTAGTCTCTCTACTTCTGTCAGGGATCTGTTCTTGCCTCTCCACACACCTGAAGTACAGCAAGATTAGCAAGTTGGTGTTGCCATCCTTCGGTCCACACACTCCCTCCCCAAGGTAGAGGAGTCGTGGTGACTGAACTGGCCTTCCTGCATCTGGTCCTGTTTAACCAGGCAGATCTGTCACCCTTCCTGGTAACACACTAATGTGGTGCTCGTGTGAGCATCTTGGTTGGGGAGAAACCTGGGAAGTAACTCACCTACCACTGATTGCAGCTGGTGGTTTGTCCCAGGTCCTGTGGGGAGAGGTGGTGAGGGATTTGGTGGCACAGAGCTGAAAATCCTTGCTTTTCTGCACGCTCACTTCTGCATTGGAGAATTATTTTTCTAACACATACTTGTCTTCCTGTTCATAAGTCTGCTCCCCTTTACCTCGTGTAGGCCGTAAGATCTGACAACTCTGTTCCAGGTGACAGCACAGGATGTACGCAAAGAAAGCCCCCTGCTTTTCAAATTCCGTGCCAAGTTCTACCCAGAGGATGTGGCAGAAGAGCTGATCCAGGACATCACGCAGCGCCTTTTCTTCCTCCAAGTGAAGGAGGCAATTCTGAATGATGACATTTACTGCCCTCCAGAGACAGCTGTCCTCCTGGCTTCTTACGCCGTCCAGTCCAAATACGGAGACTTCAACAAAGAGGTACACAAGTCTGGCTACCTCGCTAGCGACAAACTGCTGCCACAGAGGTGAGTGGACCTGGGGAGTCGGAGACCTCCTTTGCCTTAAAAGGTTTGGGAATGTTTTGGGAGGGATGAGGTGGTGAGTGTTCAGCATAAAATATAGCACGGTGCCTCTCTGAGGACTGGGATTAGTATTCACTTAGGAGCTTTAATCTTAAACATCCTGTTGCTACTGCAGAAAATCTAATTGGAAGCACTGAGAGGAGCCCCAAAAAAGTGTGGGGTGGTGAATACTAGAATGCTACAAAGAGAAACACAATTGAGTACAACTTGTCATTTTTCAGATGTCTGAATACTGATCCCAGTGTATCTATAGCTACCCTAAAACTGTGTTTCCTGGAATATTTTTGTGAGGTATTTGTGATGCCAGTGGAGTATTTAATTAAATGTTATTCAAGAGTAATGTGCTTGTGTGTGAATAACTTCAGCAGCTGGCCTCAAACATCCTGTGTGGTTTTTCTAGGGTTCTGGAGCAGCACAAGCTCAACAAGGACCAGTGGGAGGAGAGGATCCAGGTGTGGCACGAGGAGCATCGAGGAATGATCAGGTAACTGACCCAAACCTTTGTGGCTCTCCTCAGGATGAGTTAGGATTCTCCAGATCTTTCCGCTCAGCGTAACTAGGTTCCCATGCCTCTGCCCTTGCCCGTCCTCATCAGCTGGCTCTTCTCAGTAAAACAAAACTGAAGTTTCAGAGTTTATTATCTACTAGGGTGATGCTGGGAATCTTTGCCAGCTTGTCGCTGCCCTGCCCGTGTACGAGGACAGCACCTTCTTGCTCTAATGGCTTACAGGCTCAGAAAGGAATATCTGCTTTCTTTTTGCACACTACAGAGAAGATGCTGTCTTGGAGTACCTGAAAATTGCGCAGGATCTGGAAATGTACGGTGTGAACTACTTCAGCATTAAGAACAAGAAGGGCTCCGAGCTCTGGCTAGGTGTAGATGCTCTTGGACTCAACATTTATGAGCAGAATGACAGGTAACAAGCTCCCTCTCTTCACTGTTGCCTTCAGCTCCTCTGCAGTATAAAGGCATTCCCAATTCATCGCTTCTGAAAGTCAAGTCTTTAACTAAGCCCTACAGTTTCTGTATCATTTTTGGCTATGTTTCTGACACTGCCAGAATGATCTGTAAAATGTGCTGCTTTGGACCAGAAAACAAAGAGAAATCGGCAAATCTTATCAAGCTAGTTGTACTTGTATACCTGATCTTCCTGCTGCAGAAGCATCTCGATTTCTGTTTTCCATTTGGAAAAAAAAGGGCAGGATTGAAATACTGCTGCTTATGTTTGTAGTTCATTTTGCATGACTCATTTTCGTTGCTTCCAGTCAACATAAGAGTACTGAAATGCCAGGACAAATTTAGTAGAATTTTGGGCTTTATATTGTAAGTCAAGGATTTGGAATGATTTGTGGTTCTTACTTCCTTTTGCTGTCCACTTCTGCAGGCTAACACCGAAAATTGGATTCCCTTGGAGTGAGATCAGAAATATCTCATTCAATGACAAGAAATTTGTTATCAAGCCTATTGACAAGAAAGCACCAGTAAGAAGCAACAGTCAAATTCAACTTTGGGCTGCTTAGTTGGGTGATCTCTTTTATTGCACAGTCTTTTCATCAGTAGTGTCAGTGCTGACTTAAGCAGCACTCTCCTACCTGATCTGTTCAGGGCAGTATGCACAGAATGGGTCTAATGGCAGTAAGGTGATAGTTGGAATTTGTTTCTGGCTAGAAGGGTGGAAGTTTTGTTCAGTACAACCTCAAGCTATTTAAAGTTAGTGGCAGAGAGAAGCTCTTTCTGTAGGGCTTCTGATTCTTCTATGAAAGTGTAGATTCTCTGATAATACAGCTGGGGATCTGACACATCCATGCTAACTGCGAATGCTTCCTTGGCAGCCTCTTGGCACTAGTGGTGTGTGGGGTGGAATACTGCAGTTTCTCACCTTACTTGAAGCTGAAGCTTCAGCTCATTTCGTAGGGTTTGCTGGGAGGATTTTTTTTCCTTGCAAATTCGTAATGGATGCGATTTGGTTTTAACTAAGTGGGAAGAAAGGTGGGAGAAGACAAAGTCTGTGTGTCTGGTAAACCCTTCAGTGATGGTGTTTGTGATGGAGCAGTGAAGCTGATTAGTTGTGCACTCTGTGCCAGAAGGCTTTGCAATGAAACCCAGTACATAGTAACAAGTTGGGCACTTCTGCCCTGTGTGTATTTGTCAGGTTGAAATGAATTCCTGAAGGATGGGTGTCTGACTGCCACCACTGATGAACTGGACATCATTAAGGAAAGCTGGCTAGCAGTTCTAGAAAGCTTGGTGTCTTAAAGCATACTGCATACACAGGGGGCTGCTTATGCTGAAAAACAAGTCTAATGCTGCCTTTTTTTTGTCCCAAGGACTTTGTGTTCTACGCTCCTCGGTTACGGATTAACAAAAGGATATTGGCGCTCTGCATGGGGAACCACGAGCTCTATATGCGCAGACGTAAACCAGATACCATCGAGGTGCAGCAGATGAAAGCACAGGCTCGGGAAGAGAAGCACCAGAAACAGATGGAGAGGTCAGTGGGGCTCTACTCGCCTGAGTAACCCAGCCTGCGCAGTAGCACCTTGCGCTGCATAAAGCGCTGGCAGCACCTTAATCTGCTGGAGCCAAAAGTAGAGCAGATTGCTTTCTGCTTCGGTAGACCCAGTGGGATGATGGAAATAGGATTCACCACAAGTGTGACCCACCATCACTTTCTTAGAGTTCAATAATTGTCTATTTGACAAGAGTAATACAGATCTTGATTTAAGGAGATGTCCTGTATAATGTTGCTATTTTGAGCTTGCCGTTGAGATGAAGGCCAGCAGAGCTTTTCCGTTCTGCGCTTCTGTGAAGGGTGCTGTCTGGAGTAAAACTGCCCTGTAGTACACCTCTCTTGTGTGCTTGTGGCTTCACTAGGAAGTGCTCCAATCTGAGCAGCTGCAATTTCAAATTAACACATGACTTCCCCTCATCAGAGCCCTTCTGGAGAATGAGAAGAAGAAGAGGGAGTTGGCAGAAAAGGAGAAGGAGAAGATTGAACGCGAGAAGGAGGAGTTAATGGAGAGACTCAAGCAAATTGAGGAGCAAACCAAGAAAGCTCAGCAAGGTAATATGAAATATTCCAGTATTCCCTTAAATGCATAATATGAGTGAGAAGGGTTCAAGTAGTAAAGCTATGGGCATCTCTGAGCTGCTTGGCTTGCCAGTATTGTGTGCCAACTGGTGTTAGAGCCTGGTTTAGCCTTCTGAACCTGAATGCAAGCTCTCTGTATGCAGCTGCTGAAATTGGACAAGCATTAAAGAGATGGGTGGCAGCCAAGAGGCCTCGCTGGCAGCGAGAGTACCTTGCAGTTGTTCGTGTGCTGTTGGGAAGATTTATCCCAGCACATCTGTAGAGGAAGGAGTCAAAAAGTATAGCAGGGGTCACACCTGCCAGTGCTTTAATCACTGTCTAATCACTTGGCCAGTGTTACAGGGGTGCTGCCCAAGCAGAATGCTGTATGCATCTCTGCCTTTGAGGGGGTTGTTTTGGGATGAGTGCTTCCCCACAGATCAATCAGACAAGTAATCTGTTGGCTTGGGACATTCCTGGCTCTTAGTCTTCTAGCTCTAGTTACAATGTGAAGGAGATGAAGGGGGACAGTTGCTTGCATCTCTCCTTTACCTCTGGATGAGGGGAAGCCCTCATCCAGAATGTAGGTGTAAGGGCACCTTCCTCTTTTACTGCCACTCTTTACTTGATCTCTCTTCAAATGTGCTCCCTTATTTTTTTCAGAACTGGAAGAACAGACCCGCAGAGCTATGGAGCTGGAACAGGAGAGAAAACGAGCTCAGGAAGAAGCAGAGAAACTGGCTAAAGAACGTAGAGAAGCAGAAGAGGCAAAGGAGGCCCTATTGAAAGCGTCCCACGATCAACAAAAGACCCAGGAACAGCTGGTAAGTGGGTGAGCTGGATCAGGTAGGAAAATAGTGACAGAGTAGGCGTCTAAGCTCTCGCAGCAAACGGAGCTATGGTATAGTGGGGAAGCAGAGTTTGGTTCTCTAATTTCTAGTCTCAAGCAGACAAACTTATACCTAAATACAAGTGTATTTGTACAGTAGATCTGGATCGTCATGCTTTTTGCCTTTGTTTTTTGCATGTGATGCTGAGAACAAAGTGTAGAGCTCAGTAATTGCTTTCCCTGCTTTGATTCCAAGAATTGAGCTCTTTAGCTCTGTTTGGATGAGAGAGAGAAGAAGGAAAAGAAAAAACCCCAAAACAACCCGACACATGCACACAAAACAACAACAAAACAAAAGCCACAACAATTAAAAAAAACAACCAACAACCGAAAACTAACAGCAACAGAAAAGATAACAAAACTCTTTGGGATTCATTTTTTTCCTTGTACCAGGGGGAAATCAGTGGGACTGAAGTTTACAGGAAGGCTTTCTCCTTATTGAAGAGATGTTAGAGATACTGTTTTTATTCAGGGCTTGGCCTAAATGCTTTGTTTTGCAAGTACTTTTGGTTTTGTCCTCACTAACAGCTTTTCTTTTCCAGGCTGCTGAGATGGCAGAACTCACAGCTAGGATCACGCAACTGGAGCTGGCCAGGCAGAAGAAAGAGAGCGAGGCCCAGGAGTGGCAGCAGAAGGTAAAGCAGAATCTGAGCAAACGGTGGTGGTACTTGTGGAGTTGCTCTTCACTCTGTGTTGTCCTAAACTCCTGCACTAGATACCACGTTAGACTGAGTGTCTGCAAGCTTGAGGCTGTTGCAGATTACCCAGCTTTGCTGTTCTTGGTGGAATGAGTGCTTTGTCCTAACTGCGTAGAAATATTTTTACTAATTAGGCCTATAGCCTATTTTCCGTGAACTATAGTCATCTTTCAGATTTCTGCAGTGTTAGGCAGCATGAAGTTTTGCAAAAAAACCCTGTGGCTGAGTAGCTTTGGCAAATAGCAATTTTGTGTGCAAGGCGTGCAAGGTTCCCTGTGACAAGCGCCGAGTGATGCCGCCGCGCGCTTCTGCGCAGCCCCAGGCTTGCGGGATTACGCCAACTAACTCGCTGTGCCCCGTCCTGCTGCAGGCCCAGATGGTGCAGGAGGACCTAGAAAAGACCAAAGAGGAGTTGAAGACTGCCATGAGCACCCCTCATGTCACAGAGCCCATGCACTCTGAGAATGAGCATGATGATGAGCAGGATGAGAATGCAGCAGAAGCCAGCGCTGAGCTGCGGTCAGAGGCCACCATCAAGGACCGCAGTGAGGAGGAGCGCACCACGGAAGCGGAGAAGAACGAACGGGTCCAGAAACACTTGAAGGTAAGAAGGTGGCATCAGAGAGGGTGTGTGTCTGGGTGCTGCTTCTATTCTCGCTGTTAACTGCAGCTGGGATATGTTACTGGTGTTTAAAAAACAAACAAACAAGGGGAAGGAGGGGTGATCATGATCTTGCCAGATAGCTGCTTAACCATTGAGCAGAAGGAGATCATCTCTCCTCTCCTGGTACTTGACTTCCATGTCGCTGGAAGTAGTGAAGTATTTACAAGCAGTGCCAAACAGCAGCATCTGTCAGACGTGGTGTGCTTGAGTCTTGCCAACCCTCTGACAACTGTTGGTAGCTCTGGCTGCAGTGAATCAGAGGACTTGGTCCAGCTTTTATCAAGCAGCTGTCTCTGTCTTGTATGACTGGGTTGCCTTGCAAAACCCTGAGAGCAGCCCGCTGGGGCTCAGCACGGGCAGAGTAGTGTTGCACCACCTTCTTATAAGGAACTCAAGTGTTCTGGTGTTGACTCTTGCCAAGTGTCTTGTTACACCGCCTGACTCACATCGGGCTTTGCTTGTCCTGCATTGTGCTGTGGTGGTGATGTACAGGCAGACTGACAGAGGTGCACTTAAATCTTCTGCAGCACGTTTCTTCTGTGGTAGCAGTCTAGTAACTATTCTGCAAGGTGCTCCTGTTGTCTTTAGGGATCCCTGCACTTGGCTGCTCTTCTGAAGTACGCTGGTGACAGCCTTTCTTACAAAGTGAGATAGGGATAAATAGGATGGCAGACAGTAATGTCTTCTACCTTCACATGTTAGGAAAAAATATTAACGACTTCCACAGAATCACAGAATTGTTTCAGGTCAAAGGGACCTCTTCAGATCATCTAGTCCCACTTCCTTGCTCAAGCAGAGTCAGCCAGAGCAGGTCACCCAGAACTGTAAACATTGGAGTGGATCTGTTTCCTTTCTCCGTGGCTGTTGGATCTGTGGGGAGGATCAGCAAGGAACCTCCTTGCCGAGCTTTGAGTCTCTGGCGTGTGCTAACCCATTCCTGTGTTTCCCCTTCTCTGAAGGCTCTTTCCTCAGAGCTGGCAAATGCTCGGGATGAGACCAAGAAGACAGCCAATGACATGATCCACGCTGAGAACATGCGTCTAGGCCGAGACAAGTACAAGACCCTGCGTCAGATTCGGCAGGGCAACACCAAGCAACGCATCGATGAGTTTGAGTCCATGTAAACTCTCCCCTGCACCTGCTGCCCTGCACTCTTCTCCCCTCTCCCCCATCCTCTCCCGTCGTTCGCTCGTAATCGTGCTGCGCTGGAACCACTACAGAAGAGTGACCACCGTCTTGTTGATCGAGCTTGGGGCAAATGCTGGAGTTGAGCAACAGAAGAAAGAATAGTAGTCACGTTTCCCTGGGGTGGCTCGGGAAGGCAGATATGTGTTGGGGCTATTCTGAAATTGTTTGGCTTGGGGTAAAGTCTCGCTGCATTTAGTTTTGTGTTGCTTACTGGAGTGGTTTTGTGGCTGTCCTCGCCCATTGGGCGGGGAAGCCAACGGATGCTTCACTGAATGAGACAGAGTAGAGTGCTAACGGGTTGACGCTGTGCCTTCCTGCTAACTTGCACGAGCTTCACTATTAAACTTAGTAGCCACAGTCTGAATTTCTGACTTAACACAGGGTCTGAGTCGTGTCATCGAGAAGGGAAGGCCGAAGCTTAGGAAGAAGGGCTGTAGGTTTTTAAAAAGAAAGTTCGAAGCTTTTGTCCTTCAAACATAAGCAGACCAAACAGATTCTGTGTCATTCCTGCTGCTGTTACCTTCTGTTTAATAATGGAACTTTGAATTTCCTAATCATGAGGAAGCCTTTGGAGTATTTCCACTGATGCAGTGTGGTTTGGAGCCTTGACTCCCCTGCTTTCTAGAAGTTGTCTCTGGTAAATGGCTTTGTTCACTGTCATTTGTCTGACTTGAACGTAGCCCATGAGGCAGAGAGAGCTGAAGAACGCTGCCTGCCTTTTTGGGTTTGACAATGGAGACCTGAAAGGGTAGGTGGAGATGTGAGAGACCAAGAACTCTGGCAGCTGTATTCCCTTGCTGACCGAGTGCACTTCTAGTCACACAAATAGGATTTCGGGTTTTCCACAAGAGGCCTTTTTAGCACATAGTCACTGGTGCCTTACGACCGTGTATAGATCTGCTGTAGCTCAGAGAGGTGTCTTCAGTTTGAAATAGATGCAATCAAAAAGTGATCAGCAGCTAGGGACCAAAAACTACTCTCGTGTCTGGGTCACTTACAAGACTGCATCTGTCTTCCTGACTTCAGGAAGCTTTTGAGGGGAGCGGATCTTGAGATATTTGTCCAATTGCTGCCTTAATCCTCACTAGAATTCTGCCAGATCCCTGGCTCAAGTGCTTTTCCTTCCCCAGGAGGATGCTTTGCTCCTCTGTAGCTTTGAGAACAGAAGGAAGGCTCTGTCTCTCAGAAATGGGACACTAGTGGTTGAGAGACTGATCCCGAGAGCCATTTGTACCAGGTGTTGTAATACCCATCACCTCCTGTCTTCCAAGCTATCCACGCTGTAGCTACCCAGAATCCTTCCTGCCGTCTGTGGGGAGGAGACAGCCACGTATGCTCAGGGTTGAATTGGATTTTGCCTTGATCCTTCATAGAAGGAAATGTTAACCTTCAGAAGAGGCCTCTTGAAAATGGGTTCTACGTACAATGGAGTCCCCCTTTTGCTTTGCCCTCCTTGGATTAGCCTGTCCCCGTCGGAAGTCATCAGGCTAGCCTATGATTTATTTTCTTGCCTGGTGTGATCCTAAATCTTATGACTTTCTCAGTTTTGTGGATTCCCCCATTGTGTAGTATCACTGGTAGTGGTGATAGAAGGAAACCATCTGAATACTAGAGCATTTTCAGCTCCCTGCTCTGTGGCAGAGGTAAAGGGGGACTGTGCCAAAAAGGAGCGTTCACGATAGTGTTAATAAACTGCAGTATTTCACCGAGAATTCCTCGGGCTGCTGGAACCAACTTTACCAGTGCTGTGTTATTTTGTCATTCTGGAAGCAATGCCAGTCTGTGTGGAGATCCACGCAGATGCCAACCCCCCTCTGTAGGAGCATAGTGTAGCAAGTTGCTTCTGAGCATCCAGTTAAGCCATGTGAGAGCTCCCTTCTCTCCCTGGGACACAAGGTGCTTTGGGAAGGGGACGTGGCATGGTAAGCTTTTGGTTGGCTCAAACCACATGCCTTAGTACTTTGAAAGTGGCCAATGAAAGACTGCAGTTAAATTTGGAACCGATTTGTGCATTTCTGCACTGCAGGGTCACGGCTGGCTCTGCGTGGGTCCCAGCTGGGGGAACAGACAGCCTTTACACTTCTGCTTTGGTGCTCTAAAGCTGGTCCTCAGCCCTTCCCCTCTGCCCGTGGCAACTACTGCTGCATCTCGGGGAGGGGGGAACCCTGTATTACACCTTCACCATTTCCTCACGAGCTGCTCTGCGGTGCCTGGAGTATCAGTTCAGATAACAAACCAGTCAACTTTCCTGCTTGGATGGGTCACACAGCACTGCTGAGCTCACGCGTTATGATGCTGGCATGACTTCTGTTTATAGGGTTTTTTCATCGTTCTAATTCCAAGTGGTCCAATATGGGACTAGAACGGCTTGTGCCAGTGAGTCCACCCCACTCTTTGTAGTCGTTTCAGCCCTGCCTCCTCCTTAACCAGTATTATATCCCAGTGGTATCTAATATTTGATTTCAATACTTCTAGCTATGCACAATTAGAAAATATTAGCGGTGGGACGGAGGATGTGTTTATGGTCCTCCTTCCCTTGGAAATGTATACTGTATTGTAAAGAAATGATATTTTGCAAGAAAACTAATGTAAGAAGCTTTCAGTATTATGATGAGATTCGTAGACACGGTTTTTTATTATTTGTTAGTGAGATGTTCTTCTTCCTCTCTCTGTTCCAGTTTAATTGGATAACTACTCCTCTTGGGGGTGGGGGGAGGGAAGTACTTTATCATTGCCTGGCTTGTTTTTTCTTGTTTTATTTTTTGTTGCTGTAAATTATGTTGAGGTTTTTTGACCAGTCTTTTTACTGGATTATAATAAAACATCAGTTCCTTAAAGATGTGGAGAAATCCATGGGTCCATGTGCTTATCTGCAGAGAGAACCTTGAAACTAAGGCTTTTTTTTTTTTTTCTTCCCTTTTTTCCCCCTGTTTGGAGGAGTTTGTTAAAATCCATACCCTGTTCTTCCTAAAGTGCCAATAAAGTTCAGAGAAATTCAGCAGATGTGTCTGGCTGGTTACTCAGGGTGTGCTTTGAGTCTAGTGCTTTGTCTCCAAGCTAAACAAGTCTGCCGTGGGCTCCCGAGGGGTCAGCCTCGTGGCACTTCCATCTCACTTGTACCCTGACCAGCAACTGCTGGAATAACATCCCTTTCCTCCTCCCCAGCCCTCCAAGCTGCCTGTCTGGAGCCAGTACTGGAATTCCCATTTCTTTGTGGAGACCCTGAATATGAGTTTAACCATGTTTGCCTTGCACATGGACCGGTCAAGTGGAGGAGGAGGAGGAGCAGGAGCTGCTCTTGAAACTCGTCCGCAGTGAGCATGTGCTGTGCCTTGCCCAGGCCCCTGTGCAGCCACAGCCAGGTCAGCGTGCAGAGGGAGGCTGGGCCTCGGTGCTGCTGCTGGTCCCTGATGTCCTGCTGGGTCTGTCCTGCCCCGGCCCCGGGCCGGGGGTTTTGGTGCAGTTTGTTTGGCAGCCCCCTTGCCATGGCTCTCTCTACCCGGGGGTCTTGAGGTCTCAGGACTGGGTCCAATGATGGAAGAGCGTGGCTGTTACCACCTTTCTGCTAGCGAACTGTGAGATGGTGGTAGCTGCTTTCCACGGGGTTGTGAAGAGGGGCTGTGCAGATTCTCTGCCTCGTGGTTGCTGCACTGCAGAATGAGGCAGAGATTTCATCAGGACATGTTAGTGCTCGGAGATCTGGTGCTAGGGGAGAAACCTGAACTTGTCTGTAGATCAGCTGTGGGGAGAGGAGCAATGGAGACTTCTGCAGTCCCCACCGGCTTTGCCACAGGTCCAGTTTCCGTAGGGGGCTCTGTCTTGTTCCTTCCAGGATTCCGAGAAACCTGCACCCCCCTGGAGGGGTTGTGCATCTGCTTCAGGGCTACTGCAGCGTTCAAGGCGAGGCTGCCCTGCTCTGGAAGGGCTGCTCTCGCAGACTGAGGCTTTTGCTGCTTTCATTGCCCTTGCTTCTCGCTGGGCATCACCTTTCAGCTTATGCTTCCATTGCTGGAGTCTGAGGACTCTGCTTGCAGCCAAGTTATTTGTCTGCATAAGTGGCTTTTGCTTTCGTGGCATTCCTTTGCTTGTACCTCCCGAGGCTTAAGAGACTTAGTAATTCTGCAGCTCAGTCTGTCTACCTTCAGTTGGGCTTTGAGGAAATGCAAGTGCAAAGACTTAATGGCTGGAGGCTGCTTCTGTGCGGGACCATGTAGCAAAAAATGACAAAACCCAAACCACACAATTCTAATCTGTTAGTGGGGGGGAGGGAAATGTAGTTTAGAATCAGAAACTTGTATTTAATTTATGGTGCAGACAGGAGTCAACCCCTAACTGCTGCATACCCTTGTGCAGGTTGCCTCTGCATGTGCTGTTAGTGTCTCCCCTGCAGCAAAGTTAGCTTGTCTGTAAGAAAAGGTATCTAGGCCTGCACTGACTATTAGCCTGAGCCTGGCCTTTGTCTTGCAGGTCTGCAGCAATAATTTGAGTGCAATTTGTGGACAAGAGTGCAGGTCCTGGTGGCTGAACAAGGCCTAAATGAGTATCTAGTGCCAAGGGATGGGTCTCTGATAGTAGTTAGTAACTCTGACGGATAGTGTCGCGGGATAGAGGGCAGGGTGTAGGGGGAAGGGGAGGGAATACTGAGGAGGAAATGTTGAGGAGAGAGCAGTGCTGACACTTAAGGAATATTGGGAGCTCCTGGAAGGGATTGTACCTCCAAACTCTGTTGAGAATGCACTTACTCTGAGGAGGTGTTAATACCATTGATACAGCTTTCTGGTGAGCAGAGCTAGCTGGAAAATTACAAGTGCTTGTGATTGCTATTGCCTCTGCTTGTGCATCATCTCTTGAAGAAATGCAAGCCAGAGTTGCTGACTGACTGAAGGGTCAAGGGGATAAACAGCTCTTGAGCTGGGAGGTTGCAGCGAAGGCTGTCTCTCCTCCACATGCAGCAGTACTGCCCTCCCATCTGTCTCTGGAGCATCCTTGACTGGCTGAAGGAGAGAGAAGCATGTGCAAGTGAAGGCCTTGGCTGGGGCACTGTAACTTCTGGGTAGCCTTCACCCAGCTAGGTGGCAGCAGCAGCTGCATTGTCAGAGGTGGCTGCTATCAAGAAGGCCTGCTGTGAATTCCTGTTGTTTCCTTGCAGTGTTAGCCCACCTCTGATGATGGCATTACTGCCCTGTTGCTTCCAGCTGTGAAAACTTGGCCCTTGCTTCTTTTATTGGTAGTGATTCTCAGAAGGTTGCTGACCACTTTTTAATTAGCAGCTTGTTCTGGAACAGGAAAGGTGGTTGACAGATTTTCATAGTGACAGTGGGGAAGGGGAATTTTAGTGTTGTTCAGTGGCTTTAGTTCTTTGTATGTTGGCAGCCTGTGTCTGCTTCCTTACAGGAGAATTTGTGGAGTGGTGGGCTTGGTAGGAGCTGAGCCTTGAGGCCCACTTCACAGAACTCAGCTCAGACCTCCAGTTCTGTGCCCTTTGTGTGCCCAGGCTGCCTGCATCCCCACAGCCCTGGTGGAGAGCATGGGCCAGTCCTGCTTGCTTCAAACAGTACAGGAGCAGTGACTTCTGTACTGGGGCACAGTGCTGGCCTTCAGCTTTGTCATGACTTGTGGAGCTGCTTGCTTGCTCGGTTCCTCCCTCCCTTCGGGACACTTTTCCCTCGGGTGTTCCACTGTTGAGCATCTGGGATTCTGTCAAACACTGGTTTGATAAAATACTCCAGTATTGGAAGCCAGGGGTGTTAACTTGCTTGCCTGGCTGCCAGCGGAGACCTTTCGGTGCGTGTTGCAGCTGGCTCGGGGGCAGAGCCAGAGGGCCCCTGACCCCGGTGATTCCTGTCTCTCTCCTCTCCTGCTCCTGGGGCTGCTCTGCTGGAGGACAGGCTGCCTCTCCTGGTTCTTCCTGCTCCTTCTGGTTCTTCTGCTGCTCCTTCACAGAGGCTTCTTTCTCCCTTCATTTATCAAACGTATCCAGTGTTGATTCCAACACTAGTGGAGTTACTGTCACGACCCCAGAGCGGCAGCATCGCTGACACTGTGTTAATGTGGGGACCAGTGACGAGGGGTTACCCAGGGAGCTTCACCTGCAGAGAGGCAGCAGACTAATGTGGTAACTCTGAACCTTCCATCTAGGGTCTCCTGGAAGCCACAGATTTCATGGAAGAGCTCTTCTGGTCAGAGCTGCTCGCATAGCACCTTCTGCCCCTTCTGCCCAAAGGAACCCGCGCCAGCTGCCTCGTGCTGCCTGTGCCTCCGCGCTTGCTGAGCTGGCCCGGGGAAGGACCGAGGCTCTGACGGTGGTCAGAGGAGCTGGCTCTGGTATCTCAGAAGTCTGAGCGTGCTTCTGGCTGTGGAGGGCTGTCATGATACCGTCTGACTTCTTGTTGGATCAGTGCAGTGCTGATTTCGATCTGCTTACTTCTGGTGCAGAAACTAGGGGTGAGGTGGAAGTGATGGCACCTCGTAGCTGTGCTGGATGTTTGCAGGAGAGTCCCTAGGCTTGCCTGGGGGAAGGTGGCAGGGTAGAATTGTCCTTTGTGTGTAGACAACGTATTTCAAGCTAGAAGACCCCTTCCTTCCAGCGTGTGCTAACACATTGCTGGGTGTGTGGGCACAGCCACTGCACTGACAGCAGCGTGACCTGCTGGTGAGCGAGCTGGGGAACACAAGTGGTGTGCCCACCTGCACCTTTGGCTTCTGCCAAACTTCTGTGAAACAGAGCGAAAGGTGCACTTGGGCTGTGTCTGTCCTGCCCAGAAAAGTGTGTGCTGGCCTCCAAAGCAACATTTTGAGGTGTTTTTTCAAAGCAACAACATTTTTGCTTAGTTGTGTTGGGGTTTTTTGTTGGTTGGTTTGGTTTTTGTGGGAGGGGTGGTTATTTGCAAAGCCTTCTACTTTTGTGTTCTGGGCTAAATGAACACTGGTTTACTCTGGAAAGGCTGCATGTGCTTCTGGGCTTGCTGCTAGGTGAAGTGGGGGAGAAGGTGGGAAAAGGAGATCTGCTCCTTTTCCCCCTGTTCCAAAGATCTCAAACCAGGCTCTCCAAACTCAGCACAGGGCATGACTCTCCCCTGCCCTGGTGCAGTTGGTCCTGCTCTCACCAGAGGATGGGTTTCCCTTTCACTGCAGGACTGGTCATGATGCTCTCAGACCCGATTTCCCTCTGTCCTGGCCTCTCTCCCATCGGGTGGCATTGACCTGTCACTTGCTGTGCTCTCAGTTCCTGGCAAGGAGAGATGTCAGTGCCAGGTAAACACACAAGTGTCCTTGCTGTGAAAACTGCTGCACATATATCTCATGTGTATCTCAATTCAAGGTTTGCTGGAGAGATAAGATGCTTCGTGGTTTGTTTGGATATGCAGTGGCCCCTTTCCTTGCAGCTCTGGTGGCAAGCCTTGCTGTCCTTCTATGGAAATGACCGAGAAACAGAACTGGGCTGCCCTCTGCATCTCTGTAGTGTCTGAAAAGCAGAGTCAGGGCTGGGCAGAGTCTCTCAACTGCAGAGGCTTCACAGAGGAATTTTATATTCAGGGGTGAGCTGCAGTGCAAGAATCTGGGTTTGAAGGCTGAAGTACTCAGAGCAGCTTGCAGGAGAGAGCAAACAACCGAGAAAAGGTGACCTGAAAATGAGGGGCCACAGAGCAGGGACGCTGGCCAGAGCTGCGTTCAGCTACAACGAATTCCTTGCCGCGCTGCCAGCTCTCTGGGGCAAGGGGTGGGGAGGGAAGCCTTTGAAGGGTGTTCTACAAACCATTTGAAATGAGGAATTTTTATGTTAACTGGGGGTCAAAGGGTAGAGTTACAAAGAAGCTCCAGAGATCCTCGGCATGGCTGGGCAGTCTGTGTATTCTGCCCGTGATGCAGCATCCCTGCTTCTTCAGCATCATACCTCTCCCTGCTGCTCCCAGGGCCGTGCCGTGGGGGGCTCAGCTGACAACAGCTCTCCCTGCCTCTGGGCCTGTGGGTAGTGCTCACCCTGGGTTAAAATCCCAGTGACGATCAGTGTTTGTCCGCCCTGCGCTCACGGAGCTGTCGGCCTGAACAAAACCTGAGGGGCAAAACCTGCAGCCGAAAAAACTGCATCTGTGGGAGCAGCAGGGCTGGTGTGAGAGAGCTGCCAGGGCGTGAGAGAGCTGCCAGGGCGTGAGAGAGCTGCCAGGGCGTGAGAGTGCTGCGAGGCCCTGATTGCCCAGGGCCGAGTCCATCCCCTGCTGGGCTGGGGAGCATTGCCCCTGTTCAGCAAAAGGGACAAGGAGACTTTGGCCAGTGATGCCCCGCAAAAGTGACTCCAGGTTTCTCTGCTCACGTCCCCCCGTGCAGAGCACCACCTGCTCTTCTTGCCTGTGTCCTGCCATGGGAGAAGTGTCCAGCCTGCGCTTGGCAAGCAGGAGTGAGGCAGAATGAAACACTGCTCTGTGCTGCTCTACCGGGTGCAGAGTGAACAGAGGTGAGTGGGCAGCTGAAACTTCATTTCCCCCTAAGGACAAAAATAAAAGTGTTTTTTTTCTTCTTTAATCCTTTACACACTGCCCGTGAATTTCTCTGTGCTGAAGCATTCTCAGCGCTGCGTTTGGGTGCTTGGACACTTGCCTTTGAAACTTTATTGGAATATAGAATAGGATTTCCCTCCCCCTCCTATGGAAAATACTTGCACTCCTTATGTCTTCAATGCTTTTCTCAGACTTAAACATCCCCTTCCAACCTGAAAGCCTTGGGTGGAAAATTTCCATTTTGAGGCAAAAAGCCAAAACTTTCCAGTTATCTTCCAAACTATGAATCCGCTGTGTGTGTCGAGGGGAACGTTTTCCATCCAGGTCTCATTCTTCTGCTGTAGCTTCTCTGCTGTACAGATTGATTAGTCTCCAGTTTCAAAGGTTTTTGCTTATATAGGTACTAATCTGTTACTGCATTAAAAAACAGGACTAAAGCAAACATCCTACCAGATGGGGAACTGCTAATTTGGTACTGGGGTATCCGGAAGTCTTCCTCTCACCCCCCTGCTGTGAGAACTGCCCCTCTCTTCCTGAGGCTCCTGCCAGTCTGCTCCTCCAGCCCTCAGTTTGCAGCCCCTTGTATGATGAGACATTGCAATGAAGATTCCTCCTGAAGCTGGATTTAAGGCTGGTCCCTAAAAGGGAAGTCTGCAGGGCAAAACAAGGTGAGTGTTGCTTGGGGACTGGTCTGTGGAGGTGATGCTGATGTTACTGTGCCTCACCCAATTCCCATGCCCTGATGGGCTGGACTGCAGCAAGATTCAAGCACAATCCCCCTGTCAGTCCTATCCCTCCACCCCCTCTCCCTCCCTCCCCAGGGAGGCTGTCCTAGGGTTTTTTTCTTTCTTTCCTCCCCCCCTCAGCTGTACTTGTAACTCTTGCTCTAGCTGGCCTTGCAGTAGAGGACAGCCCAGGAGCAGGGTGCAGGACTCGCAGCAGCATGATGGCTCGAGGCATCTCGGGGCTGATACGGCCCTTGCTGAGCGGGCTGAACGTCAGCAAACCTCGCTTCGCTCTCCGCGGTGTGACTACGCAGCGTCAGGAGCCAGCTAAGCAGGGGGCAGAAGGAGGCTTCAGCTCCATGCACAAGCTCCAGGATGCCCCCAGGGAATTGAGGTGAGAACAATGCTGCACCCTGCCACCCTGCTTCCAGAAGGGCCTTTTCAGGAGGGACACACACTTCCCTCTGCCTTGCTCTGCAGAAGGGAAGACAGAGGCCAGTGCAAAACATGGCTTGGGGGAGGTGGTGGATGGGTAGGTATGGGCTAAGGAGATGCTGATGGGAGGAAGGTGGTGCAGGGAGCCAGTCCATGAGAGGTGCTGCTCCCTGCTTCCGGAGCTGTGGAGACCACAGCTTATGGCCTGGATCCAGAAGGTGACGACGACGACAATGTGGCATAAGAGTCCATTGACCACTGGGCCCCTGTCACCAGCCTTTGAGGAATGGAGGTGGTGGGTAAGGGATGTTGGACAGCTTGGCCATGAGCCTGCCATGGGGAATTCCTGCCGTCAGGAATCTGGGATGCCCACTGGGTTGCCCTGGGAATTGCAGATTCTTTTGGTTTTCTTGTCCCTGCTGCTGTAAAGGCAGAGCAAGGAGCTGATGATGTCTGCAGCTCCAGGGAGCAAAATGCTCTCTAGGTTGTGGGAAGCCACACCTCAAGCTCTGGTGCCTTGCTGGTGTGCTTCTGTGGGGAGGGAGAGGTTGAAGCTGGCTGCAGGCAGGAGGGGCTGCACGAGCCCCCAGCACGTGTGTCCTGCCACGCTCCTCAGGCCAGTGGCTTGCACTGGGCTTTGCTGGGACTGCTCAGGACAGGCTGCGCCGTTCATCATGGTGGTTGAGTTTCTGAGTTGAACTCTGTGGTGGAAGTTGGTCAGAACCTTGTGTTTAGAAATGTCTCTGGATGCGTTTGGTCCCTGCCAGGCTGCAGGAGCCCCATCGGGTCATCGGAAGGGGCAGAGTTTGGCCTGTGTAGGGGTCAGGGTGCCTCCCAAGGAAGGCAGTCCCAAAGGGCAAAGGAGCCCAGGAAGGCTGGACATTCTTTATGAAGGGCATCTTAGAGGCACAGGAGGCTGCCAAGAGGATGGGGCTGCCTGGCACAGAGTGCTCATCCCGATTTCTACTGCAGGAACTCCCTGCCAGTCCTTCCTCTGTCTGTTCCTTAGGGATAATTCAGGAAGAGATTGCATTGCTCTGAGCAAAATAGAGAACTCATAGATCTCCTAGGTCAGGATGATCTGGGCGAGACTGAAATCTGCTGGACACGGAGAAAAACACCTACCCAACATCACAGAAAATACAATAAACCACTTGGCAATCTGACCTCAGAGGAAGGTTGTACTGATAACCCTGCTTAATGGGGTTTCTTCCTAATTGGTGTGTTGCTTATCTCTGACAGTACTTGTAGGCATCTTGCTGTTTTGTATGGCCTTGGAAAGTGTATTTTAGGGAAAAAAAACTGACAGGGAGAAGAAACACTTTCTTGAAACCCCTTTCACTAGTTCCCTGTGTCACAGAAAGTTTGAGATTCTTCTTTTTTTTTAAAAAAAGGGAGTAATCAGTTGGCACATGTTGGACTTGCAGGACTGAGTTTGTCGCATCCCGACGGGATCTTTCCAAAGCTCTGACTATGTGCCCTGTGACAGTAACACAATTGTGAAATAGTTCAGTCTAAGTGAAGTAAAATTTTGCCTAATCAGTTTTGAGTTGTTTTTAGAATCCTGGTGCAAAATTATTTGCTTTGAAAAAATTTCCTTCACATTTTGTTTAGTTCCTAACCACTGATAAACAAATTCAAAAGTCAATAGAAAATAAGAGCTACAGACTTTGCTTCCAGGCTCTTTGGAAGCCTTGGGTACCCAAAGCAGGTGGCCTCCAGGGGACACTGGAGCCTGAGACTGATTCAAGGGATAGGAGGACAACTAGGCCAGTATGTGGGTGGGTGTGTGGGAGGTGACTGAGCTGAATGGTGAAAACAGGTAGTACCCAGCTGGGTTTATGCCACCAACAGGGACACGTATACTGAGGACACAGACAAACAGCTTACATTTCCCCTACAGACAGCAAGGAGAAAGCAGCTCTTCATACAGGTGCTCTCTCTCTTGTGGCCGGGAGTGTTTGGTGTCATCCCCTCTTGAGAAGGGTGAGCTGCTGCACCCAGGTTTGTCTGAGGTCGAGCTGGGGCCCGTGACGATAGCGACTGTATTTCTGTCTGTCTAACGGGGTACCCTGTGTGCTGCCCCCCGCTGCAGCTCCGCTGCCTCACGGCTCGGGTGGCTGGCAGCTGCAGTCGCAGCAGGGCCGTGCCCAGGGACAATTGCAGGGAATAAATTCCCCTGGTGCCGGCAGAAGGCTGGTGTGGGGATCCTGCTGGGACTGATGCTGGCTGAAGCTCCGAGTGCTTCAAAGAGCACGAATGAACTTGGCTGTCGATAAGCGCGCGTGCAGCTCGGGGGCTGCTGGAGCCAGCACACTCTGTTGCAGGCAGCCAGCTCGTGTTAGCCTGTTGATAACATAATAAATAAATACACAAATACATAAATAAATAAATACACTGAGTCGCAGCATTAAGCCATGTTCCGGGACTTTACCGTTCCGTTGTGCAACAAATCATTTCACTGATAACTGTAACATCAACACTGCTGCAAAACCTGTCCTTTTGCCATAAAAATGGAATGAATAAGCCTACTCCATCAAAATTTAGAGAGGGTTGCTTTGTTTTGTCTTTTGACATCTGAGAGCTAGTCTTTTACTTCCTTACAAAGACATGTCTGTGGGTGTGTCTCTGAAGGAGACTGAAATGCCTTAAAGATGTTCCTTGGCTGGTTGCTTTGGGAAATAGGGTGGTCCCGCCTGGCTGTGCGTGACAGCAATGTGATCTTCCCCTTCTGCGTGCGGGAAACTCTTCTCTCTGCAGCACGGTCTCAGTGCTAACTTCACAGCTGGTTTCATAGCCAGGGGACCCTGTTGTTAGACCAAGGGCCCAGGCATTGTTTTCTGCTGGAGCTTTCTGAAAAACAGGAAGCCGCCTCCTCAGATGAAGGTGCAGCGGCCCCTGGGCTCTGCTCCCGCGAGCTGACTCCACATGCGACTGAAAATGGAACAGAGAAGGCAAAACATACTGTTTCATCTCTTTTCTCCACTTCCAAACGTGGATGGAATATGGTGATTGGCTTTCCAAAGAGAGAATTCTACGGCGTTTGCTGTGCCCCAAGTCTTGCCGATGAAGTCCGTGTGAGAACATTTTAAGAAGCAGCATCCTTAGTCACTTGGAGATGTAGTGGGGTGATCTGTCAGCAGGTAAATGGGATTAGGTCTAGATGGAGATAGTGACTTATGTGAAGTGGAATGAACAAGACCTGCAAACGTGAAAGAGAACCCTTCTTCCCCCTTGTCCATTGCATTTTTACAGGGATTCTTTCCTGTCTCCTATTCAGCTGGATACATCCCCCGCTGCTCCCCTTCTGCCTCCTGTGGGTTAAGAAAGGCAGAAGGACATTGTTTAAACTTGATCCCCATATATTTCTCTGCTTAACGTTAAAAGGAAATCGGCAGAGATCTCCACGTGCATCGTTTTCATCTGCCACAGAGCAGAGAGGGATGAGCAACAGGGTAAGTCCTTCCAGTTTCTGGTGTTGCTGTCCCAGGAACAATTCCCATTTAACCAGTTCCTCCTCCCAGTCTCTGCGACTTCCCAAGAGGATCCCTGGCACAGAGGAATGCAGGCACAACAGCATTTCCTGGGCTGCTGCGTGTGTGCTAACACGTGGCTCTGGGCTGTGGCAGTTTGTATTCAGCATACATTGCAAATATAATGCGAGAAAACAGGAAATAATATTAGAAATTCTCAGAGCTCTGAGCCATGCTTGCCATTTGTTTCACTGGGCCCGGGGCTTCCCAGAGAAACAGCCTAAGAAAATTTATACCAAACAGCACTTCTATTGGAAAAAGCTGGATGCTGCTTCACTCAGTCTTGTGTAAGTGGGGAACAGTCAGGGGGTTGTGAGCTTGGTCAGTTCTCCCTGCAAAATTCGTTGTCTTTAAGGATGTGGTTCCTTCTTCCTGTGCCAGAAATGACAACAGCAAGGTCACGGGCAGTGCGGACAGTGCCAGGGCTTGGGAGCCTCTCAGAGATGGGGGACAGAGGTGGATCTCTCCAGAGATCTGGGAGAGTCGTGCGTGTTGTTGACTTGGCAGAAGAGGATGGACCCAGCTTCTGCCACTACAGAAAGCCCTGGGCTTGGAGGTGATTGGCATCTGGGCAGTGCCACATTGAGAGGTACTGAGTAAAATACCCACTGCCTCCAGGGTGCTTCCCTGTTTCAGCACAGGAAGTGGGACATTTGGGTAACTGGGACCTCCTGCTTCTAAGGGGCCATTTGGGTACGTACACTAAGAAACGCCTCTGCCAGCTCATGGGCTTCCCCTGGCAGATACAAGAGATGATCTCAGATGTCCTGGTGAGAAATCCCTAACACCACTGTTCAGGGTGACAGCCTTCTCCACGCCAACGTGGAGAGCCCGCTCTGGAGGAGATGAAGTGGATGCTGTTTCCCTCTTATTTGTAGATGTGGTTTCTTCAGTTCAGCACTAAGAGAAGCTGATGGACTTGTTCTTAACCCTCTGACAGATTAAATCTCACAGGCTGTCAAAATAATAAGCGATTTCTTCTGAGCAAGGATCACAAGAATCAGCCGAGAGATTGCTCAACAGGGTTGCTCTGTAAGCTGGGGGTAAGGCTGTCTCCTCACAGGGCTCCCTGTGACTGCGTTCAGCGGAGGAGTGAGAACTTCATGAAAGAACAAGCAGCAGAAAAGAAACAGTCATCAAGTAATCCCCTCGGGAAGGGGAAACAAAATATGAATGACAACAGCCCTCATTGTATGATTAGTATCTGATCCTTAGCACTTCTCTTATTATACATCACTCGGTCCGGGATTGATAGCCCAGGACTCGCAAATGCTTTTCCTGCCTACAAATGCTGCCCCCACCTGCCGGCAGAGGCAGCTGGCACAGAGCGTCTGTTCCTGCCCAGCTAAACATTTATTCTGAGGGATGTTGGAGAAAGTGGGAAATATGTTGAGTCAGCTCAGATTTGCTCATCACTGAGAACGGATAATCTGACTCTTTTGTGGCATGTGGCGTAATCCTTCTAGAGAGCGTTTGTAGGCACGTTTCCCTCCGAGCGCTGTGGCTCTGGTGCTCACCCCAAAGACCTCAGCAGCGGGTGTGCAGGAAAGGGTGGGCTCCTCTGATTGTCACAACCTTGCCTTACAGCCCCGCGGACCAGGTGACGGTGCATTTTATCAATCGGGATGGAGAGCGACTCACGGCCACGGCCAAGGAAGGGCAGAGTTTGCTGGAGGTGGTAGTCAATCAGAACTTGGCCATCGATGGATTCGGTAGGTGTTGTGCAAGGGTGTGTGCTCCCGGGATTTATCTGTCTGTACTGTGACCAGTGGGTAGCTGGGAATAGTGAAGCTGTACACAAGGCCACTGTGTTCTGGTGAGACCGTGAGGCAAGCTTCTCTTCCTCAGCAGCTGCTTGCTGGGCTGGCTTACCACTCTGAGCTAGCAGCGTGACTTTCACACTGTCACCACTGGGATTCCAGAGGCCTGCATCAGTGTGTTTGCCTGGTTAGAGTTGATGTGCCAAGGGGAAAAGTGATGGCGATCTTCCCAGAGCCGGGGCGGGCTGGAACCTGCGTCCACCTGCTGTGCGTTCTGGCATCGATTCTGACGTCCTCCAGATCTGCTAAAGCACCTTTTCTCACACTGTTCCCCAAGATGCTCTCTCATCCCCTTGTTTTTTCTGATTTGCTGTCACTCCCTCATTTCTCCACCAGGTGCATGTGAAGGGACATTAGCCTGCTCCACCTGCCACCTCATCTTTGAGAAGGACACCTTCCAAAAGCTGGATGCCATCTCAGATGAAGAGCTGGACATGCTGGACTTGGCATACGGGCTCACTGAGACGTAAGGCTCCCTGCTGATCGCAGGAGGCTCTCAAGCCTTTGGGGCAGACTCTCAGCATGTGGCACCTGTTTCCAAGGGGACAGGATGTATTCTGTGTTAGAGCTGTGCCTTTAGAGTGGCTTTCTCTCAGGGCATGGGAGATCTTCAACAGGAGCTTTAGGGAAAGCCCAGCCTGGACCAGACATCCCAGTGTGGGTGGGGAATTTCTTCCTGCACTGTGGACCTGTGGAGCCTCACTTCGTGTTTTCTTCTCAGATCTCGCCTTGGCTGCCAGGTGTGTGTGAAGAAGTCGATGGATGGGCTGACGGTGCGGGTGCCCATGGATGTGTCGGACATCAGGAGGCAGCTGGAAGTTGGAAAGCAAAGCAAACAGTAACTGGAAATGACTCCTGCACAACTCACGTCCTCAGTCTAGGTGTGGGAGGGTGCTTTGCTTTTGGTTAACACTATTGCTTTTTGTGGCTGTCCTGCAGTAGACCACAGGGCTTGGACTCGGTATAAATGCCTGTTTGGCAAGCCTCATATTTGAACCGAGCTTAATGTGAGGGGCTTTGGTACGTGTTTTAAGTGCAAGTGCTTAAGTGCTCTGCTGAGCACAGCTGGACTGAAGCATATAGCTTTACGCGTCCCTGGGTGGGCGACAGTAGCCATCTGTGCTGTGTGAGCCTCACCCTCTCCTTGGAATTGTAGGGAATTCTGTTATTTCAAGTAACTACTGGGAATATTTGCGAGGCTTGTCTCTTTGACTGCAGAGCAGATCTTTCCCAGTTTGGGGAGCTTCGGAAGAGAGCTGTTCCCAGTCCAAGGCGGCGTGCTGGTTGGCGGGCGGGTAGAGGCTGGCTAAGCTCGGCTAGCGGGAATGCACTGATCACCAGCGGCACGCTGGCATCGCCCGGAGAGGGATCCACTTTCCATGAGTCTGAGACGTTCCACGTCACCGAGTTGGCTTGGGCCATGATCTGCCGCTTTCTCCCAATGTTCCATTTTCCCATTGCTGTACTACCCCCTAGCTCCAATAAAATTCCACTAGTCCGGCCCCCAGCCCTGGAGGATGCACTTTTCTGCTCCCATGAGTCTGGCTGGAATTGAACGCGCTCTGTAACTGCTTGTCCTCCAAGCAGAGTTCTGCACGGAAGCCTGTCCCGGGGCTCCAGGCGAACCCAGGCTTTCTGTAAACCGCCCGGCCCCTGTTGTGCTGGGGCCCGCCCTCCGGCCCGCCCCGCTGAGAGCGCTGGCGGCTCTGTTGTCACCAAGGGCAGAGCTGCGGGGGGCGCGGGGGGCGCGGGGGGCGCGGGCCGCTCCCCGCCCCTTGACTCGCCGCGCGTCCCGCTCGCGCCGGGAGGCCCCCGGCGGGCAGGGGCACGTGCGCAGCACGGGGCGCGCTCCCGGCGCCAGCCGCTCGCGGGAGCTGCCGCGCGGTGGAGCTCGCGCTGCGCAGGCCCCTCCCTGCGCGCGCACCGAGCGAGAGGGGAGGAGGCGGCGGCTCCAGCGGGGCCCTTTCCCGCCTGCCTCGCCACGGCCCCTTCCCGCCTGTCTCGCCGCTCGCAATCTGCACGGAGACCGGGGCTGGCCACCGGCTCTGCCCGGCACGCCCCGAGCTGCTGCCCGTGTCCGGTGGCCGCAGCGGCCCCGTCCCGCCCGCCCGGTCTGGCCCTGTGGGCTCCCGGGCAGGGGTGAATCCCCGGTGCAGGCTTTGGCCGCCGGGCTACAGAACTTTACCGGCGGAAACAAAGAGGGGAAAAGCGATCTGCTGCGGAGCTTCCAGCTGTGGCCGGTGGCTGTGGGAGGAGAGCTGCAGCAGGGCCTCAGCCCGGTGTTGGGACTGTGGATGTGGCCCCCGGGGGACTGGGCCGTCAGAGGCTTGTGACGGGCGTTTCACACAAGCTGGTGCGGGGACAGACATTCTACAGGGTAGCCTGTGGCTTTGCTGGACCTCAGAAAACACCTCCGGGCTGTGCCTGTTTCTCCTGAACCTCTTCTCCCCCAACCTGCCCTCAGTTCACTGCAAGAAAGCAACAAGAACAAAAATGGATTAAACGATAGTAGTAAAGCCACTACGTTCAGTAGCACTTCACATCTCTCCCCACTGTTGATGCTGCCACCTTCCCTTGGCAAAGCAGGGATGACCTGGACCTTGCCAGCCCCACTCCTCAGCTCTCCTGTTGGTGAGTTTGAAGCTGGACCGCGGGTCGCTGCTGGAGGATGTTGGTTCTCTACACGCCGGTGTGACACGGGATGGTGGGAGGGTGAGGGATGGAATGGCTGCTGGCTCAAAAAGGTTCAGTGGTTGTCACATTTCTCTCCAGAGTGCAGGTGATCTTCGAACAAAAAGTTTTTTGTTTGTTTTGATACGCAGGTAGCCGAAATAGGCCATGCTACTCTTCGGCAAGGCTTTCTGTCCCTCCCAGGTGCCAGAGGATAGCAGAGATAGACTTTTCACAGGGCAGCTGCCTGCAAAGGAGGGGGGAGAGTATGTCTTGGGAGACTGGCCTTCTTGACTCTGTTGGGATGCCAGAAATGGGACTCAGACAGTTGAAATAAACTATGGCTGCCCTGGGCACTTCCATCCCGGTCTCCATCAGCCTGCAGGGCAAGGGAACAAGTCATAAATGCCAAGCATAAGTGAGAAGAGGCTGAAGCGTGTGAGTCATTGTCTCTTCAAGACAAATGAACCAGACTCATCTGTCCTTGACCTATACTGGGAGCAGGTCCTGAAGGCTCCTCGCTTCCCAGATGGCAACTACACGACACATCTTCCTCAGTGACTGTGCCCAGTGGGACACAAGAGTAGAGCTTTCAGTATGTGTCAGCCCAACTTGGACTAAATGTCCCCTTTTTATCTGAAAAAGGGCAGAGAAGGCAGAATTAAGTCAGAATTTTTATTTTAGGCAATTTATACTTGTGGCCTTGGGTTTCCTGGGATTATAAAAGCAGCAGTTTGGCAGAAGCCAGGAGCGCTGGGACCTTTCTGTCTTTACAGCACAGTCCCAGGAGCGTGGTGGCCAGGATTTGCAGGGTTTAGAGGTGGGGCATTACATTAAGGCACTTGCCTGTCCCTCAGCTACCCTTGGAGCTTGCTGGATGGTGGCACACCTCACAGCTTTCCAGGTGTGCTATGTGTTTTTTGATAGCCTGGAATAAAGTGGAACACTTGTGCTAACTTGGTGAAGGATGGGGTGCTGAAACATGAGGAGCACCTTGGAGTTCTGCAGCTTTCCGCGCCCAGTCCTAGAGGTAAGTGAGGTCTCTGTGCCCTTGCAGGAGCCAAGTCTTCTGCCGTCTTCTGTAGCACCCTGCGCCTGCGGTGTGGCCACGTGCTCCCAACATGGTTTATGCTATCTTTTCTGATAAATTCTGGAGGATTTTATTTTGTTTTAAATGATGAAAAAATAGGGAGCTGGTGTCACAGCAACTATGCAGGGAAAGGCGCCCATATTAGGCAGCCTAAGAGGAGAAGAGGAAAATGTGTGTTTTGCCCCTCCTCTCCCTGTGTTTCTATAAACTAGCCTGTTTCCAGCTTTCTCCTAGTTCCTTTAGGTGACGCAAATCATGAGTTCTTACTCTGCATCTGGACCAGGTTTGAACTGAGGCGAGCCCAGCTACTGAGCCAGTTTACAATCCATTAGCATGTTTAGAATACAGAATAATCTCTTCTGAGTACAGACAGACACTTCTCGTAACAGCTAGTGCTGTTTCAGCTGCCTGAAAAGACAGCAACACGAGTAATGCCTGAGCTGGTGTGCTGGAGGAGGGCTCCTCGCCGCGTTGGCAGCTCTGCAGGGGGAAGCACGTTTGTTTCACAGCACCGTTTAGTGTTGTGCAAACACCACCACCCGAGAACAGGAGAGGGAAGTGAGAGCAAGGGAACAGCGGTAACCACCACACCATAATGACAAACAGACTTGTGTGTCTTTTATTGAAATAGTTACAACTGTAGCTCTGGAAAAAAAGAGTGTGAATGCCTTGTCAGTGTTTGGGTGTGAGGGAAATGATGGAGGGGGTGTGTGTGTGTGTATTATGATTATATACACCTTGCATCATACAAGAGCCACCAGGCTAATCTGGGACAGAGAGTGCCACACCCGAGAGCTAAACACCCTGCATATAACAAGTCAAACTCTGTACACATTGTAAAGGGTCCACATCTCCCCTGCCCCAGTACTCAATGGTGTGAACTTGGAGTGCTGGGCCAGCTTCCTGGCACTGACTGCCACAGGCAGCTGGCAGGTACGTGGTGGCATCTGATACCTACTTGATGGTTGCACAGAGGTGGCTTCCCCCTCTGCACACGGGATGAGCCACAGCAGGGGTCGAGCAAGTCCAGCCATGGCAATTTGCAGACACTCAGCAACTTGAAGGGGGCACTTACTCCCCAAGGAATACCTGTCAATCATCAGGATTCAGGGGTTTCTCTTGTCCTTCACCCGTTCACTGTTAATTGAGTGAAAGGAGCGTCTCTATCAGAGAAACCACCTTAGAAAACTCTCACATAACTTCCAAATGAAACATCCTCAACCTTTTAACGTTTGAGACTTTTCCCATCATTTTCTTACCATCTGTGAAACCAGTACGGTGCTCTCAGCACACTTTGAGAGCTCAGCTAGCAGCATCACAACCCTCCAAGCAACTCCCATGACGGCTCCTGAGCCCTGCTTTGAGTGGCATCACTGGGCTGCTCCAAGAGCGTGCTGGCTGCGTTCCTTTAGCGGTGCAACACCAGCAGCCTGCTTAGCACCCCTGCCTGCCACTTCTCCAAACTTCATTCTGCTGCAGCACACTGGGCCACGCACTGTGCTGAGTGGGAACTCGCTGCTCCTCCGAGACAGCACCAGTGCTGTTGAGCCCGGACAGTCTCAGCTTATGGCCTGTCTGACAAGTTGCTGGCCAGACGGGGCTTTGCTTCAGTCTCCACTTGATAACATTCTGGACAACTTCCACAACTCCTTGACCTCATGCTAAAGCCAATCCTGCTTAAGTCCCTTGCAGCATGTCTAGGAATTTTATTATCTGTCCCATCCCCACTGCCTCTGGAAAGGGCCTTCTGAAATGTCACTGGCATTTACAGATATATAAAGTCACCTTTTACTAGGACTAAAAGGACCAGCTGCTCCCAGAGGACACTCAAGATGACAAACATTCATGACCATGACAAAGCGACAGTGCTAAAATCCTTTGCAGTAACTGTGGCTCTGTCAAACGCTCACTTTGGGGGAGGGATGAGAAGAGAGAATTAATGCACAATTAATTGGAAAAAAACCCTCAATCTTGGGGTCAAAATGCCCTCTGTCAGTGAAAGCTGGGCTTCGGGCTGTGGGGGCCATTTGGTGTTTCTGGAACCCAGCCTCAACCAGTAATGAATGCAGACTGAGCTAGAGCACCGGGGGACAAAAACGAGTGGAGAAAAGCAGCAGCGGTTCCTGGGATGGAGGTGAAGGGTTTTCCTTTGGATGAATGGTTGTGATGAATGGTGGAAGACTTTGTGCAAACATAAAGATTTTTTTTAACTAATCCTGATGGAGCATTAGCTGTCTCTGTTCTCTGGTCACCCACACACAGCAGCAGCTGACTGGAAAAACATAAAGCAGACTTTCTCCTTTCCCACATTAAAAAGAAAGGGAGTCAAACCCTCTACAGGTCAGGGGCAGAGAGAGTCTGGTGGCAATCAGCCCACTAGATACCCAGCCAGTGAAGTATCTTCAGTAGAAAAAGGGTGTAAAGAACACAAGAACAACTCCCCCTGCCCCAGTCAATATGTTCGACCCCAACATTACATATACATCAGTGTCACTTTGCACTTATTGCCCCATGCAGCCTGCTGGATTCTTCACACCCTGATCGTATCTTACAGAGTATTTTCTGCTGCACACACACAAAAAATACTCAGTTCTTCCACATCCACCTCCCTAGACAAAGGTCTCTTCTGCAAACACCACCGTATCACGCTCCTCTGTGGCCCCCTCTGCCAGTGGCTGGCTCCTGAGCCACTCCACCCTGTTCCGAAGGAGCTCATTCTCCACCCTTTCTGCCTCAGCTGTGGGACAGGCCTTGCTTTCGTCCTGCTTGAAATATTCCCTAACGGTGTTGCGGATGGAGGCGGGGAGGATGATGTGGATGGTGTGGCTGAACGTGGGGAAGCCCTTGCTCCGGGTCGGCGCCTGCGCCCTTTCCACCGGCTTGATCTCCAGCTCCTTGGGAGTGGAGGTGCTTTGGGGGGTCTCTCTGTGCTCTGCCTGCAGGGATGGGAGCCTCGGTTCCAGGTTGCTGCGCCTGGAGATGGACTGCAGGACAAGGGGGGTATTCTGACCATAGAAAACGGTCTGGGGGATGTGGACTCTCACAGTCTGCGAGCTCTTTGACAGGTTTTGCTCAGTGCTGCTGCTGGGTGAGTTGCTGCTGCTGGTATTTGCCATGTGTCTCTCCTCTTCCTCTTCCACTGCAGACCCCCAAGAGCTTTCCTTATTTGGGGCCACGTAAAAAGTTATCTTGGTGCGCTTCAGGCTTTCCTGGTTTGGAGGGCAGGCATCAGCACTTCTGAGTTCTATGTTCTTCACTGCCTTCTCCCGCTGCTGCTGGTGGCTGGTCTGCAGGGGTTCCTCGCTGGAGAGGCTGGCAGCTGGCAGTTCAAACTCTTTGGTATAATCCTGGCTCCTGAGCCCCGGTCCAGGGCCCGCTACACAACTCAGCTGTCTGTCTTCTTCTTCCCAGTCAATGTCACTTAGTGGGCTTCCCATCGCAGCTCCACTGACACATGGAAAACTTTTCCTCTCTCCAAAGCAATGACTGCTGTCTGCAGCCTTAGGTCCATACTCGTGGAAACTGTCCAGGTCACACGGATGTAAGGGTGCAGGAGACGTGAAGGATTTGTGCCACTCTTTTGGGGACCTCTTGGCAATCTTGGGGGACACAGTATGAAGCCTGGCAGATGTGCCGAACATGAACGGCAGGGAGGAGATGTCTGTGGGACTAATGGCTGATGACTCTGAGCAGTAGGAGAAAGCGCTGTCTAAGGAGCTGAGTGAGGAGGCAGATGGCGAGGTGGTGGTAGAGGACAGGCTGGAGAAGCTGGACCTGTTGGACAGGCTGGATTTCTGAAGGCCGAGCTGCTTCACCTGAGAGCTGCTCTGAGGTGACTGCCACAAGTTCTGCCTGGCTTTGCTAACCCCGGGGCTCAGGCCTTCATCGATCAACTTCTGGCTCTCCAGCTGCAGCTGCTTGAGCCTGTGGATGCAGTCTGTGTGCCCGTGCATGATGGTGGCATCGCAGCTGGACTGGCGGGCCACCGGCTCATGGCCCTCAGCAGGCAGCTGGGAGCTGAGGCAGACGCTGGGCTCTGAGGAGCACCGATCCCTGGCTGGACTGAGTGAGCGGATGGAGCCGATGGAGCAGAAGGAGCCCTCCTCTTCCAGGAGGTCATAGCTGTCTGCACTGGTGTTCTTCTGGGCTTTGCTTTGGTAGCAGGCTGTGATCTCACTGAACAAGTCCCAGTCTTCATGATCCTCAAGGAACAAGTTGCTGGATGGTTCAAAAATGGTGTCTGTTTCAGGTACCCAGTGGTGCTTTGGTCCTTCTGGGTCACAAGCAGAAAATTCCAGCTCGTCAGAGGAATCATCAGGCTGAGCCAAGCCTATGCCAGAGGCAGAGAACACAAATTAAGTTGTTGCCTGTCTCCTAACTCCACATAGTACTGTACGACCAAGGCTGAGAAATATTATCAAGTACATGGAAAAGCAAAGATGATGCATTATTTTCACAGGGACAAGAGCAAGACTGGAAACAATATAAAAAATTCTGTCTCGATGACCTGAGCTTTCACCACTGGCCTGTACTCGTAGGATACTTAACAGAGAACACTTGGTCTCTTTCCACTCAACCATTTGGTTTAGCTTTACAGAGCTAATCTGGAGGAAAATCCTGCTGGGACATGGCATTGCTAAGGCTGGACCAAGTTGAATAGCAGACACAGAGAAAGACAACCATCCCAGGAATACAGCTGAAGTGATGCCCTTCAGCCCCCTGCTTTCCCCTCAATTCCTGCCTTTGCTGACAGGTGAAGGGAAAACCAAACCCAACCGGTTTTCAATGCTTTTCCTTAGAAGAGGCATGAAGGGAAAACAAACTTTTTTGCATCAGGAGATGACCTATTAAAAGATGTGAAACCTTTCTGGAAGATGCAGTACCACCAACTCACCAAGAGACTCCTCTGCATTTTTGGACTTCTTTTCGTCTGGTCTTTGAAACAAGGAAGCAATGTCACCTCCAAAAATCTCTCCCGAGTTTTCAATCAGGAATTGTACTAACAAGGCCACCTGGTAAAGAAAGGAATGTACAGAGTCAGTTCTGTGAATACAGCCCCCTGTATAAAGCAAGGCAGACCGGTCACAGAGTGTTCCTTCTCCTCTGACAAAGGTGTAACTTCCTGCAGAACGTTTTGCTCAAGGAGCTGTTAAGGACATGGCAATGTGTCTGTATGAACTACCCCTGGGGCAAGAATACGAGCTACATGAGCTGGAACAGTGAGGTGGGCACAGCACGTTCTACTTGCTAACACCTCACAAGCTCCAAGCAAGTGTTCCTCCCCTCCGATGCACCCTCATGTTCTTTGCTTGCTTTGTCTCTTCAAGACGGCTTCGGACCCAGCTGAAGTGGCAATGTCTAACTTCAGCTGCTCCATCTTTCTTGTGCTTGCTTGACCATATAGGAAGATCATCTGGTAAGGCAACTGCAGCTTCCCTTTCTATCCTGGATGAACTAAATTTCCCTTACAGCACGGGCACAGCTGCACAAGGGAAACGATGAAGCCTGGATGCCACTCAACCAGCACCCTCACTGATCCTACGCCTTCCTTCAGTCTACAAAATTGTCCATAAAAGGGGAAGAAGAGCATGAGGCCAAGCCCCTGAAAAGCTTACCTTCTTTGTAGACCTGCTCTCCTCTTCAGGCCCAGTGGGACTCGGCAGCCACAGCATATTGGGTGCTATGCAAAGAGCCAGGTTAAAGGCATTCATCTGATTCACGCCGGAATTTTGCTCGATATGATGGAGGACTCCAAAGAGGTGTCTGAGTAAGATGAGGTTGGCCTCCGGAAGCTGGTTCACGAGACTGTTCAGGGAGTGGAAACAAAGGGAAATGGTGCTGTTCACAAAAGTCTGCTCTTCAAATACCAGAGGTTACTTCCCAAAGTTTTTGCCCCCTTCTGCCCTTCTGCAGCCAGTCTGAGACAGTCCCATCTGATACCGGGTAAGATTGTGCCGCTCCCTTCCACCAGCTGACACGAGAGCCACAGCTTCGCATCCACACTGCCCACCCGCTCTGGCCCCAGAGCTGCAGGGACCACGGGACTGGCGTCCAGAGCACGTGGGTGGCAGCCCATGGGGCACCTTAACAGAACGAGGACTGTCCAGAGGAGATGCCTGCGGCTGCAGGCCAGCAGCATGGGGCCCGGTGCCACTGCCTGTGCCCCATGCTACAGAGACCACGGAGGGAAGAGGCGCAGGCCGAACGGTAAGGTTCAAAACTGTGCTGAGCCACTGACAAGAGATTTGATATGCTGCATAGCCCACAGGATGCTGGTAGACTACTGTTGCTCAGGCCAGCAGTTTCAAGGCAGTAAAGCTGTTTGCAAGGTCCTGGTCACCATCTTGGCAGGGCTGTTTCTTCTAACTGCCAATGGAATGGTCAGCTTCATTTTGTGCACAAAAGAGAAAAAGGTAACTGTTGTTAAGGATCTAATTCTACTAACATCTGATATACTCCTGTTGTCTGAATTACTGTACTTCTTCAGTTTGCTGGTTCTGGTAATTTGAACCAGTCATCAGAAAAGAATTTTCTAATGACATTTTTGGGGGTCAGAAATGTTAACAATGTTCATAAAAGACCACTGCAAAGGAAAAGTTCTGACCAGTGACACTGGCAATCAGCAGTAACTCTACTGTGGCCTGGAGCATTGCCAGGAGTCTCCCAGCAGATGAAGTCTCTGCCTAGGGCCGTATGCTTCCCCTTCTCCCACCAAAAGAAGCTTCTACAAAGGATTTTACAAACCTTTTGATAGCTTCAATCTTATGTGCTCGATTTTCTGTGTCCACAGCTTCCATCCACAGTCCGTGCATGTCTGAGGATAGAACACTGTCAGGTATATTTCGAAGAAAATCCTGAATTAAATATATACATGCAGAGCAGTCTGGTCAGTTTGGAATTCCTGGTTTGGGTTTCACGATGCATACAGTCATTATTTATTCATATTAAACAGGAGACAAAACAAGACACGACACAAACACATCTCTCCCGCACTCCCCACTTGCAGCAAGCCGCCTCCTCAGGGCCCTCCCCTGCAGCCCTGCGGGACTGTGTGGCACCTGCTGGTGGCAGAGGGTGACCAGCCAGCCCTTGTCCCTGCCCCTGCTCCAAACGGGATCCATCTCTGCTGTGGCAGGCACAGGACTCGTCCCTGAGGCTGTGCCTAGTTCTGTTTGAAACATTCCTCAGCTAGAAGGAGGGCTGGTTTTTTCTTCAGGGGACTATTTAACAACTTAATATATGTCTTGTGTTGGAAAGTTCCTCAATATCCTCTCAGTCAACAGCTTTTTGTGCTAGGCCAACAAAAGCAAGAGACGGGGAAGTGTTCTGATCCTTTAGGTGCCTGAATCGTTCTGCCCAGATTTAATGGCCAGTGCAAAAGAGAGGCTTCTTCTTACTGAAACGTGTGTCACGTCACAAGCTTCCTTCCCCCACTCACTACAGCCCCGCTGCTGGGACTTGGCTGCTGTTTTCCCCCTTGCTCAGGGCTGATTAGGGGGTGAGGGCTTAGAGTACAGTACAGGCCAGCTCCTTTGAGCCTGGCTGCTATATCTGTGTGGTGTGGGGGGATGCAGAGCAGTTACACTTAAATGGCACGAGTCCTTCTGCATCTCCCTGCAGCCTTTTCTGTGTGAGCAGGAAGGACAAAGAGTGCCTGTGCTGCTGCCACCAAAGGACTCTGTGCCTACATCAGGGCAGCGTGTGAGCTGCAGAGTCCAGCCTCTGGCATGTTCTCCAGCACTGTACAGGTGCCCTGGGGACCCTGGGGGCCGACGTCACCGTACCGCTGGCTGGAGGCTGCTTTGTACAGGGAGGTGCAGAATGAGACCCTGGCCTGACGGCCGCTGCACATCTCTGCATGTGGAAACAAGGGCCACTGGCTCAGGCAGGTACCTCTGTGCACACGGATGGACCAAGCCATCAGGTGAGAACGTGCATTGCTGGCAAATGCTTTCTGTTCCCCCCTAAGTCTTCCCTGCCATAAAGGCTCAAGTTGCTTCCTTCGAGAAGGAAGGTACCGTGAGCCCAGGCAGCTGAGTAACAGCCACACTCACCGTGATGACAGCTGCAGCCACAAAGACTGACTCTCCATCCACCTGGACATCATCACCAGAGTTCAGCTTCTCTTTCAGCTCCTTGCAAGTCTTAGCATTGGCAGAGCGTCTGAAAATACCCCTAGTAGAGGGACCTTCGTGGTACAGCAGGAGCAGCATATCCTAAGAGGAAGAACAGTTGTACTTAAGAGTCTAACACTTTGCCCTGTTGTTTGTATTATGCCTCATGTATTATAATGAGTGTAAGACCTTGTCAGTGCTGGGAAGAGCACAGACCTGAGACTTATGATTTCACCAGGGGCCAGAGCCTGTTAAATACATTGCAGGTACAGTTCATGGGGGTACACTTATCCTGTGGCCAGCGTGAGCCCGGCAGCCTCTCGCAGTGAATGAGGTCTAGGCTGTGAGGCCTGGCACAGTCCACTGACATTGCCCCTTGGCAGCTTGTGAATGACCTGGTTGGAGACACCCGTGGAAACGGGATGGACATCTGCATGTGAAGTGATACGGATTGCACAGGAGAGGGATGCTCTCACCCTTCTTACTGAGCTAGATCAGGGTCACAAGCAGACAATGGTCTTCTCCATCCAATCCTCATAAATAACACAAGTGGCTTTAAATTCTGGGCTAAACACATCAAGCTTATGTCAGGGTGAATAGTCCAGGCTGCTCCTTACCATGATTGGCTTGGGAAGGATCCCATCAGGACAGACAGAGGACAGAGACAGGCCAAAGAGCTTTCGTGAGGTGGTGGGTGACTGGGAAGGAGGGCTGTCCGTGGGGGTGCTGGTGCTGCGGCGCAGGGCCCAGTCGATCAAGGACTTCTTCCTCTTGGTGTGTTTCTGCAGTGACTCTGAAAGGAAGCACAGACCTTTGTTACACACCTCTCTATCCTTCCTACTGGCCAGTGAGTGATCTACAATGAAAGCAGAGTTCCCAGCAGAGCAAGGACTTTCTACTACCACATGTTTAATAATGTGGTAGTATTTAATTATGTTTAATAACTATGCTCTTAATGGGCAAAGTCAGCTAACATACAGCAGTGGAACCACTTGTTCCGTGTCTCAGCTATCGGCCACACTCAATCACTGCTCTTCAGGGAACTTTCCTGTCTGTGAAGTGTAAGAACAGCTTGGAATTGAAAGCCAGTCAAGGACTCAAAGCTAATTCTCCACATTTGCACAGACAAGCTTAGCCCCTCTGCAGTCTCTTCCTTTTTGTGTGCATGGGGGTATGCGAGTGACTCTGGGACACACGTACGATGCTGGGAAGAGTTTGGCACAGCCACGGAAAGCAGCAAAGTCTCTGCGCTCCTGCAGCCCCTACCTCTCCTCAACTGCACTGAAGCTTGGAGCCTGGGTTTCATGACAAACTGACACTGTTTTTCCTTTGGGAGCTGATCAAGGCAGGAAGCCTCTGTCCCATCAGCCAGGATAGTGTTGTTGTTGGTTCCTTGTTGCTGGTCAGCAGCGTCCCGCAGACAGTTCAGTGCGATGCTGAAAGGATGCTCGTGCCCTGTTGAACAGAGAGTTGTGTAAAGAGCAAGCAAAGATGCAAAGCTATGTGAAAGCAGCTCCAAATCTAGTCAGGAGGAAGCAGCAACATCCAATGGTTCCCACTGCAGCTGGGCCTCTAAGCAGCATTGCTCAAAACCTCCACCTATGGGCTAAAGAGGCCAGAGCACATCTATCCATATATATGATCACTGCTTTACAAATCAGTTCATCCAGTCAAGCCTGGCCAGCCACTCTTCATTACCAGCTCGCCAGAACATGATGCAAGAAAGCACTATTAACTGGGTTTAAACCCTTATTAATGGGCTTATGGGCCCCACTACACTACGCTAAGAAAATACTGTGAGCATCGCTCTGTGTGCAGTCTGCTTACTACGACAGGCTAGTATCTTTGGATGGATACAAAAGGGAAGCACATGGCATGACGACTTGGAAAATGCCAATAAACATCTGCAAATAAACATGTGAAGACTGAGAGCCCCAGAATAATAGTCTTACTATGACAACACGGTCTTTGGAGCAAGATCTCTTTAATAAATCAACATGGATAAACTTCACTGGAGAGCCTGGGGATGTCTTTCTTGGGTTATCACTGAAAACAACGCAGAGTTAATGCAGAGATGACTCAATTGGCATAACTAAGCAATGGCTGCACCACTGATACACCTGTCAGAGAAGGAAACAGCCATTGAAATGCATCCAACAGCCCTGAGGCAGATGCTGTGTAAAGGACGGCACGTTCCTGCTTCCCCTGGGCAGACTGCACCTCCAAAGGGTGCGTGAGAAGCTCTTACCAATCAGGGGGTAAGCGGGCTCCTCTTTTCCTGGGATCACCCAGAGGTGGTGGTCACTTGTCCTGCCCTGGTGATTGAGGAACAGAGAAGAGAAAAGTATTAGGTGAAGGGGGGCCAGGGTGAGGGTCCCCGAGGCTGCACTCTGCCAGAAAGCAGCAGCCAGCAACAGACGCTGGGCAGGCCCAGCAGCCAGCCTTGCCCAGCTGCCTGCAGGCCAGCGCAGGGCTGGGGGGGACAGCGCTCAGCAGCACTCTGTCTGACACCGACTGCGAAGGAACAGGTTCAGGGAAAGAAAAGACTGAGAGCCAGCAGGCTGTAAACCCACATGATGGTTTCCCAGCCTATTTTAACAATGTTCCACAACACTCCTTGCAATTAAACTACCCGAGCCCTGTCAAACACCACTCTGGTCAAAGCTTGTCTGATAACAGCGCCGATTCGTTCAGTATTTCATGGCTATATTAATAATAACCCTTTGACAAGTTTGGCTTAATCCTAAACTGGATTGCAACTGCTGAAGTCCTCTGAAATCCAAAGGACTTTATTATACAAGATTTGAATTTAATGTACCCACGTAAGCACATCTGTGTTTCTAACAGTTGGTGCCCACACAAACAGGTTGCTTCATCTTGTACTCCAGAGTAGTAATGCCTTACTGGTCAGCTACAGCAAAGCTAGACTCCCCCACATCTGCACTTTCCTGTAAGCCAGATGTTGCCAGCTTCCTTAGCCAGGATCTGGCAGACTATGCAACTGCCACTTACGGGAAGTCCAAGCTGTAGAAGGGTCTTCTTCATCACACTCTCTGCAGTCTCCACGTTGGACACACTGACTGCAGTAGTCTAGAAAGGAAAACAGACAATACAGGAAGAAGGCAAGAGGTTTGGTTGCAGTTTCTTGTAGCTTGAAAGTCTGGCAGAAATGTCACTCCTCTGCCTGTTGAAGGTCTTCACTGAATGTCTGTGGTTAGAAGGGTAGTACTGATTAGAACTGCACTCGAGTCACTGTTAAGGGTGATGGCTATCCATTGGGAAAACTGTTTTCCCCTACTTCTATCACAGGTTTAGTATACCATCCAAAAGTTTTGCCCAGCAGAAATCACAAGAGGTGGGCAAAGAGAAAAGAAAGCAGGGCCCAGAAATTAAGAATTAACTGTTGTTTGGTAAGGGTCTGGCTACCTCCCGATTTCCCAGACCAAAACTCTCTGAGTGGGCTTCCAGATGGAAGGATGTAGCTGCCCAGAGACACAGCCTCTAAAAGGTTTTCAGGTGGATTTGAGTTTTACAGAGGGCTGCAGCAGCAGCAGCACAGCCCTGCCTTCCCCCCCTACCCGACACACGCTCCACGTAGCACTGGCCTGGGGAGCAGGTTTTAGCTTTACTTACAGAACAACTGTTGTCGGCATCGAGCACAGAGATCTGAAGGGTCAGACTCTTCAGATATTCATTCTGTTTCGCCTCATTAATATGCCTGGAAGTCAAAGAAAAGGGGAGGGAATATAATTTCCCAATCAAGGGACCTGCTCCTTGGAACTATAACAAACAGATTAATTCCAGCGGTAACGACAACACGCAGCGTTCATAGTCTCATGTCTGTCTGGATCTTTTGGGAAGCCCCAGACTAGCAACACCCCACGACAGCAGCCTAACGCAGCTAGATGGGTCTGGCACAATGCCTTCCAGCAGCTTTAGGATCATTACTGTTCTCCACAAACCACCAGACTTCTTCCCCTCTCTGTGCCTACATAAACACTTCTGCCTGGTTGTTAGTGAAAGCAACACAGAAAAACATAACAAGAACCAGCAGTAGCCTCCAGATGCCATGAAATGGAAGCTCTGTTTGGAAACAAAGAACATCTGAAGAATCAGTAACACTTGCAACATTTCCATAGCCATTATCAAAGCCAGCCTCTGGCTCCAAGGGAAAAAGGGTGCCCCAACAAGGTTATCTTCTAGTGGATTTCATTTTCTCTGGACACCAATTTTGCTTTCTCCCAGGAGCTTCTCCATTCAGTTTTCAAAGGTGGATTTTTTAAACAGTAGCTAGACACCACATCTGATGGAAATCTGAGGGCAGTTTGACACCGAGCATGACAGGTTTTTCTGAGGACTGCAGAGGAACCACCCAGGAGGAGGATGAAAGGAGGGTCACTTACCATAGTAATGCTGACAGCCATCGTTCCTTCATGTCAGCTGAGCTGAAGATAAAAAGGGAGGCAGATCATCAAACAAGTGCTGAGTGGGTAACAGCCTTTGGAAACTCTACCCAGTTTCATTTATATATAGCTGTAAGCCAAAGTTCCTTCCTGCAAAGCCCTGGAACAAAAGCACAGTCCTTTCCTGCTTCTGTCCTATTTTAACAAACAAAAATAACAGTAACAAAAAAATCCCAGCAACAAACTGGACCACGTTTCCTACCCAGGCTGGTGAGTGTTCAGATAAGGGGTGAGTATCTTTCTGTGATGTTGGAGTTAACGAATCTTGTGGGCCCTTATTCTTTATTCAGTGACCTTTAATTGCTATTTTCTTTCTCCTATCATTTCCTTCCCAATGTCTGGGGATCCTACAGCTTCTGCTGCAAACACAGGTTACCCCGGCCTCGCCGATGGGAGGGAACTGGAGCTTGGATTAAGAGCCAAATGGCAGGCTGCGTGTTTGCACGTCAGTCCGGGTCAGGAGTGCGACTCCTTGCAAAGGAGAGCCTGCAGCAGAGATGCCTGAGCCAGCAGTCATCTGAGCTCCCTGAGGATATACCAGCTCCAGATTCCATCTAGCCAGGCTAGACTGAGCTCCAGGTCAGCACCTGCTTTTTGGTGAGCTTTTTTAGCTCAGGCACAACATTGGGACAGCCTTGGAGATGGCATTTGGTCATGAATGGGCTCCTCTCTAACCTGCTATATGCTCCCTTGCATTTCCAGCTTTTGGGGTTAGCAAGGGCTGAGCAAACTCTGGACCGTGCTGCTTGTGCAGACTCATCTTCAAGAACCTTTCCATCTTTATAGTCCATTGCTGTGGGCTTGGGACACCCTGGCAGACAGCTGGAGGAAGAAGGCTTGCCCAGGAACTGCCCATGCCACACCAGGCATGGAGAAAAGATATAATGCTGGCACAAGGTCATCTGGCATTTTTCATTGACATGACTAACCTGTCCTTCATAAGGAAAAATTCCCAAACTAGAGCTCATCTCCTACAGAAAGGGCTGCTGGCAGGTGTGCAAACAACATGCTTGTAGGCTGTACGATGGCACAGCCTGTTTGGATACAGCAGAGCTGGTTGTTATGTTCCAGGATGCTCAGCAGCAGGGTTAGTTAGCCCTTGCTATAACAACACTTGCAAGGGTTGGTCCTCTACAAGGCTCTCAGGGACCAGCCTACAGATACCTTTCTAAGATCACTGTCTCCCAACATCTAACTGTTTACCACAGTGCCTGGTGTGAGTGGAAGTCCTCTACTCAATGGGGAGAAGGGTTGTAGTAGAGTTCAGGGCCCTATAGCCTCAGTCATTGTTTCGCTCGGCACGTGGGAGACTCGGGCAACTCCCAGGCTGCAAAGGGAGGTCTGGTGTCTGATGAGATACCTGAAGGTAACCACGTAGTTGGTGGTGGGCCAGCCGATGACAAATGAATTCTCAGGACCCATCTTTTTCTCTGTCACTTCGCTGAGACACGTGCCGGTCCACACTTCGCTCAGATGCACCTGCTTTTTCAGCTTCAGGCTGGAGGAGGATCTGCAATGCAAATTATGGATTTCTTAGGTCAGATCCTAACATCCAGACCTTCAGAGTTCGGTCCTGCCACCTTCCAGTCATGCAGATCCAGTAACAGCAACAAGCCCCCCAGAAGGAACCATCTGGGCACATGAAGGCACTATAAGAAAGTTTTGCAAGTGGACTTGGGGGCTGGTGGCTGCAGCAGGACAGCTGCAGCTTAGGGAAATGTGATTCACTACAGCCACATGCAAGTAGATGGTGAAGTAGGCTAAGGACTGCCTATTACTGGTCACCTAAGCTCTTAATTCATGTGTGGCAGGAGAAGCCAGACCAGGAGTCAGTTTTCTGTCCTTGTTGCCCGTTGCCCTCATGTTATTTCTTCAAGAAGCCACACAAGGGAAAGGGCAAAACCCATTAGACAACATTTTTCTTCAGGGAAATGGAGTGAAACATTGATACCGAGAAGGATTTCTGGAGGTGGAATGGCAGATGCCACTTTTTAGATCCACATTTGTAAAGAACAGTTGTTTTGATGCTTGCCCCACACATATCTCAGAGCCTAGCTTCAGCAGCATGTACTGGGGAGAAGAAGTGTGAATTCCTCTTACTTGGACTTGGCGATGACCAGCACATCACTGAATAAGATCAAATGTCTCTCCTGGGTCTGCAGGCCTACAGTTAGCTGTACTCGCTCGTCCAGGATGAAAGTGGAGCCTGGGCTGCTGAACACCCCGCTTGGCAGCCCATTTTCTGAATGGGAAGAGGAAAGGGCAGTTTCCCTGGAGGAGGAAGAAAAATCATAAGACATTGTCAGAGGTTTTTCTCACAAGGGTTCACGATTGGACACAGGTGACTACTTTGGAACAGCTCAATATCCCTGTGCTTCTCCCAGCACTACCCCTATTCCTATCAACTGTGAATTCCATTTGTCTGCCTCTGCCCAACTGATCTTACCATCCTCAGAAGGATGGAAAGCTGCCCGCACCAAATCTGGGGAGGTTCAGGTGCTGAAATATTTGTTTCAGAATCATTTATCACTCAGGTAAAACACTTCCTGAACATGTGTGTGAACATGGGAAACCCATGGCTTATGGCACTGCTGTTTTCTGCTCGTGTCTTCTGCTTGTCAATTCAAGGGCTGCAGCCCACAGCAGATGAACCGCCTGTGTTTCTCTAGCTCCAGCCATCCGATTCTGGCTTGCCTGACTGCAGGCCAGCCTCTTGTTTCTAGGGAGACTAGTACAGGTACTGACCCCTTCCAAAAACCCAGGTGGCTTTTGCACGTTGGCTGCAGTCACCAAGCCATCACCATGATCCAACCAGATCCTTTCTCTACATTCTCTGCAGCTGGAGGAGCTCCACCAAGTGCCAATCTCCCGCCTGCCTCCCAGCACCCTCTCAGAGCACTTTCTCAGCACTGCTCCTGGCTCTGCCTGGCAGTGCTGGCAGCACCACAGGCCCCAGGCCATTCTCTGGGCTTACCCTGGCTCTGCAGCTGGGATGATGCTGAATGAACTGGCAATAGTCTTTTGCTGAGCCTTGTTCAGGGACCGTGCTCATGTGCTCAATCCTAACTGAGTTAGCTAATCTCTGAGATAGGGCCTTAGATTTATGTAGGTAGAAAAAAACCCAGAAATCCTCCTCTTTCTCCACATAGACAAAAATGTGTCTTGCCCGCAGGAGAGAGGCATGTGGAAGATACCTGACTCCCTCCACCTCTCAGCAATGCTGCTCTAGTCTGTGGGCAGTCTCTACACAAAGAAGTGAAAGAACATACGCTTCAGGGGTGGTATTATTGACATTGTCAGTCTTAAATCAATTTCCACTGGTCTCCTAACCGGGTTCCTTGGATTTCACTGGGGTGAGGTTAAAGCTAGCCAGTAGCTGCTCTTTTTAAATCAGCTCCCAGTCACAGGAACACCCTCACTCCTGCAAGCAGGAATTCCCTCTTCCCTCCTCACTGCTCCACAGCCACCAAGAAGCGAATTCTTGGCTTATGCATCTGTTGACTCTACAAGTGGGAAGCCAAATCACCTTTAAACTTGATATTAAAAGCTTTCTATGTGTGTCAGTTGAGCAGTGGGAGCTACACCATCTCACAGTCTCAGCAGTGGATTTCCTAAAGCTGGAGGAGTCACACAGCTCTGTAAACACAACAGTGGGATAGCAAAAAGTCTCACCAATACCCTCGTGGCCTAAGGGAAGATGGCATTGTACCAGCTCTCTCCACAGCAATCCATCATGAGAAACATTTAAAGCTTCCCTCCCTCACGAGGATATTCTCCAGCCAAACAGATTCAAGAGTTTGTTTCTCTTCTTTACTTTTTTCAGTGCAGTTTAGAAGGGGGTGGGGGCAATGACAAAGAAGCCACATAACTTGGTCAGAAGACAACCAAATGATCATCAGTCCTACCCTTTCTATTAAATGATCCTGAGAGATCATCTGAGACTGACCCCCCCCACACTTGTCTCAGAAAAGCATGCCATGTACGTGTGGCTGGGCAGGGATGTGCTGAGGTGGAACACCAGGATGCTCCTCAGGGATGATGATGCTGCAGCTCCAGGACACGAGGCTATCCACAAACAAATTGCCCTTGACACCATTAAGTGAATTGGAAAACCAGTTTGATTTCAGTCCATACAGGCAGAAAGGTGGAAAAAGGAGTCAGAAAGGTATTTCCTCTACCTGGAATGGCACTTTGACTTGCCGAGAGCTTTAGTAATGGCAGAAGGAGTAGATCGTCTTCTCTGGACTATGGGCTTCATCTTCTGGAAGACAAAAAGACATTCAGTTAGCCTGGCCACCTTGGAAGCAGATCTGCTCACTGCACTCCACAAGTTCTGGTTTTACCTCGTCAACAGCCCTGAAACCTCAGCAGAGCCACGGTCTGTGCTTTCGGACACCTCCCTCCCTCCCCTTCCCTTATTCTTCAAAACACTTGCCAACGCTCACCTTTCTGTGGGACACTTCAAACTTTCCTAATTTGAAATGCTTCCCATTTTCACAGCCAAAACTCAACGTAATGACATGAAATTAAGCAGAGAAAAAAAAATGACAGGCTGAAGGTCAGGCAAAACTTCCTAAGACTCATGCCGTGGAATAGTTCATTAAGCACAGGTATGGAAAGCAAGTTTAGTACTGGGCTGGACAAAGTGTAATGCTGTGGGGAGATGGATTTCATGAGCAGAAGGAATGTGTGAGGTTCCTCAGTAGATTCTTCTCTATCTTAATTCACTGTGATTTAAATTCAGCACATAGACTGTTGATAGGCCCCTCTCCAGGTAGCGTGGCCTCAAGACATTTGTGTGTTTTCAACAGCCACTGCCACAAAGTCTTAGGTAACACAGCAGTGAGATGACTGCAATAGTGACCCTTGGAGTTGGACTGATACCCCTCTGTGTTAACGTATGCACACAGGCACAGGATTCTTCTGTTTGCTAAAGGAATTTTGCACTGGAGAAGGATGACAGAATTTAGCCCGAGAGAGAAATCCTCACATGATGGATCTTGCTCAGTACCCACAGGAAAACCTGTCCTGCAGTCCTTTCTAATTCCAGTGTTTTCCTGTGTGAGAGCTTTAAGTACCGGGAAGTTCAGAGCATGCTAAGAATTCTTTATCTTTTGCCTTCTGAATGTATCAAAAAAAGGAATATCCTACGAGTAAAAGAGACCAGGGCTGCTGTTTGAGGAGAGGTCCTCTGGAGAAAGCACACTCCTTTTATCAACCGTGTACTTCTCAAACTCTGTGCTGAATGCAGAAACACTTACTGCACGTGAGCTCTGAGCACACAGCGTTATCACATCGAGGTGACATCCCTGCGACGTTAGAGGAAGGCATCACCCTCCTCCCGCTGATGGGAAGGCCAAGAACAACGCCCTTACAGTGAGTTTGGGCCCCTGGCGTTCAGCTCACGGGACCTGACTTTTCTGAGCAGACAGAAAGGTCGGCTGAGGGGCCTGGTTTGAAGCACTGCTCCTGGTCACTCTTGCTGGAGCTACAGGGGCTCGGCGTGGCTATGTCTGTCTCCAGGGATTTAGCTGAGGAATCCCAGAAACTAAGACCAGGGCAGTAGCGACCGCTTCAGAAGTCAGCGGAAGCGATTTACCGCACTTCAGAAAGGAAATCTGGGGCAGAGGCTGGCACGGAGTCCAGTGCCAGGGAAAACACACTCCTCCTTGTGTCTCATTCCATTTACAATACACCTTTTCACTTCTGCAACCGAAAGACCAGGGAATTCTGCAGGCAAGAGCTTTCTACAACACAGAGTCCCAATTCATTGCCCAGTCATGTCTAGCAGAGCCCTCAAAAGGCCTTGTGAAAAAGAGCGTGTGATCATGTAACTCAAACCTGGAGTGGGACTGCAAGCACAGTTTATTAAAGCAATTTCCTAACGCACGAATATCCAGCTTTGCACCATCAGTAGTGCATCAGCAGGTTCCCTGTGTACGTGCATGTATGTGCAGGGACTGATGGCAATTTCTCCTTCATTCCCCAGCATGACCTTGGCAAGCAAAGATCTGCCTTCAGAAGTTTCACAGAGAGAACCGAACAAAAATAACATCAGCTCAAAAATGTTTGTTTTTAAAAAGAAAGAGCCCCTACTAAAGCAGAGCATCTGGCTTGCAGCAGTGCCTTAACAGGGTAGAATGTTCCTACAGAACACAACACAGCAAAGCATGGCTCACGCAGCGTCTCCGGGCAGGGCGGAAGGATGCTGTGGTGCCAGGTGGGCAAGCCTGGCGGGCTGTCAGCTGCAGAGACCTCCTGGATGAATCCAGCAGGCAGGCAGCAAGACCGGCTGCCTCTGTCTGCCAGGGGCATTGCAGCAGCTTCTGCAGTGGCACTGGAATAGAACCTTGCACGTGACGGGACCTTCACAGTAAATGTCAGAGGAGGTATCAGAGAGTCAGTGTTGGTGGAGTTCTTCTCCTGACCATTAGGAATAGTTTCAGATTGTGTCTGAATGGTGGCAGCAATGCCTTCCAAGAAGCCTTGTCTGCCCACCTATTGCACTTCTCCAAAGGAGTCTGAGGACCTGTTTGCTAGCACCACTTCCAGCAGAAACACGAGGCCTCTGTCTGACGCAGGAGTTCTCCGGAGCACCCCCAGCACCTGTGCTTGAGCAGAGCTGGCAGTGCCTGGAGGCATTGGCTGGTGGCCCACGGCCCGGGGCCGGCAGCATCACGCAGCCTTTCCCCATGAGCACTGCTTTCCGATGAAGGGGGGGTCCTCACTGTGCTCCTCCCTGCCAGAGCCAGGGAATGCTTTTGCTGGCAGTCTGCTCTGCTCACATTAACCAGGCACTGGAATCAGAGAGCCACAAAAGGGACACGGTGTAATCTTGGTGCCGTTTCGATGCCATGGAAACAGATACTCGTTTACCCAACATACTCTGAAAGTGCTTGAACACTTGCAACACTCTGGACCGTGTCTGTGCATTACTCATCTCTGAGCTGCCAATTTTAGCCGTGTATTTCTTGGCGCTGGGGAGGCTGCGAGTCTAATGCCCCTCATTCCAAACCCATGTATGGCCTACGCTATCAGCTCAGCTGGCTAGCAAGGACATTGCAGTTTTTTTCTCCCACTGACCTCAGCACTTGAAAGTTAGTCTTCAGATAGTTAAGGTGGGATGGAGCTGGAAAAAAAGGCACCTGCTTAGAACAGGGTGGACTTTCCTTCTCTCAACAGCTGTAGCAATGCCTGTGGCACTGCAATGCTGCTGTGTGGTTTGGTTCACATTCAGAAATGAAAGTTTCAGAAACACTGATATACCGTGTCTTCAAAAATGCCACGTGCATTCTTTGACCCTACGGATACTCCCATGGCAGCATCGGTGTGTCGTGTCAGAGCAGATGGCTGAGCATTTCTATCCACCAACTGAACCCAGTAAAGGCACATTTTTCAGTGCTCTGCTGGAACAGAGCAGAAGTTATTGTATAAATGTAGCACATTGTTGGTTATTCAGCTCTCAGGCAACATTAAAAAACTACTTAAGAATCCAGCTAAGAGTACAGAAACAATTAACCAACCCTTTGGGCTTGGATCCATCCATGTGAAGAGGACTGCCAGTGCTCTTCCACCCAGCAATGAGTTTATGTTAGCAGTGGCATTCCTGCAGAAGCATCTTAATGGGATAATGCGAGATGCTTCTGCCTCCTGCTCGGTTACATCTCGTGTGTATGGGAGTGCAGGGTGCTCTTACAAAGTGTCTGGGTAAGACAGCAGCTGCACTGCTGGTTAGAAAACCCCATTAGAGAGAGAGAGAAAGAAAGAGAAGGGGAAACTGCTCACTGCGTAAAGGAAATGGGGCATTAGGTCACCTGAACTGGAAACAACTGGCCTTGCCATTTTATACTGATTGTTACTTACCAGGAGCCTAGGGAAGAGCGCACTTGCATGGCTGCTGGTTCCTTCACCCCTTGTCCCCACAGTTCATCCAGATGTGCTGTGCCACTCTCTGCCAGTCTGATCGTGGGTGATACTGAGTTGAAAAGCTACACTCCTTCCTACATTGTGCCACCAGATCCTTAGAAGATGACTTTTCTTCTCAGTCTTGATTCCCTTCCCAGCCTGCCACCCAGAATAAGATAAAAATCTCTCCAGTTCCTTAAAAGGTGAGCATTTGGAGTTGTAGGACCAAGACGAAAGCCTGGGCTGTGACTTGGTTCCTGTGCTGGTTTTCCCATCTTTGCCCAGTTCCCAGCCAGGGGAAGATGCTATATATAGTAGAGGTCTGCTGTGGTGATGGTGATCGTGATTAGGCATTGTTAACCTGCTTCCTTCCAGCTCACTGCCAGGCAGGCAGGCCAGTGTGACCTGACAGGGAGAAGGCTCCAAGCTGGAGTGGGCCCTCCAAAACAACACGCTGCGTATGAACCAGCTTCTGAGGGGAGCAGTTGCTTCCCATGGGACTCCTGGCGTGAAACCTCCTTGGAAAATTCAGTGCCCAGAAGAAAGGAGGAAAAGTGCAGATGTTTGATGAGCTCTTTGGGGTGAATTTTGTCAGCACAGGCACGTGGTGTTAACATTTCCTTGTGAATGGTAGGGAGAATCTTTTAACTCTCCTGTCTTTAACCCTTTGAAATCCTTAAGATCCATAATTAGCCTAATTAATCAGAGGATAAAGTGTAACGTGATGTTGGGTGGCCGTAGACCAGTATTTTATTTGTGGATGCAAGTCCTTTCAGAGAGACAGGACAGGTTTTGATGTAAACTCAGAGCTAAGGTGCTTGGGTATAGATATTTATCTAAGCTGTTTTATACAAGCTGGTCTTCCCCTGTTGTTTCACTGCTTGCTTCCCTGCCCCTTACTGCTAAACACAGCTCCAACCAAACTCAAACATTTCTTAAAATATGCTGCCTGACAGCAGTAAATCAGTTTGCAAGGACACACTTTGAAACATTTCCTTTCCTCCCAAGAAATGGAGCCCTGCTGGTTTATTTTAAAATGTCCCATATAAGGGAGTCTGGGAGAAACCTGCGTGGGTTTTCCACTCGGAGATGGATCAGGATTCATTTGACTCAGGCTAATCTGTTCCATGTCACTTTTTTCCCTGCTCCCGTGAATTACACGTGCCTGCAGAGCCTTCCTCGGGAGTCTGGACCAGCACCAGCAGTCACATCAGCAGTGGATGACAATGGGAGAGGATGTCCTGCAAAGCATGGAGGGGACTGCTGTCTCCTGAAGCACTGGAGGTCTTCCCAACAGAAGTGGCTCTTTCTGAACAGCTGATGTAATGGTCCATGTTCTTAGATGACACTAGGCTGGACCCCAAACCAAGACATCTGGAATTTTTCAAGGCTTGGGTCTGTATTTCTGGCCACTGACCACAGGCCTTGCCCACATGGCACTGTCTTCCACCAAGAGCACCCATGCCTGGGGATGAGCACAAAGGTTTGGTCCTGTGGCAAAGCACTGCTGAGGGTCCAAAACCAAAGTGAGAGTCCAACAGGTCACTCAAACAGTAGGACAGGTACCAGAAATGGGACCCAAGCACAGGAAGACAAGGCCACGGCTCCCGTTCATCAGCTGTGCCTCTGCGAACACTTTGGGTGCCCACCTGGAGCTCTGCACTGCCTCTCTGCAGCAGCCAGTACTGGGCTGATGAAATGGTGAGGTGAAAACTCATCAATACCAGAAGAAAAAAAAAGTCCTGCTACTTCCAAGCCTCACCCTGCTGATCATGTTGGTGGAAAGAATCTGTGAAAATTATGGGCAGCTGGGTTGTCTTTTCTCTGGAAATGGGAAGTTTTGGTAGGAGAGGGGGTGTCTATGTATCCTGGGACAACAACAGAAAAAGCAGTGCAAGAAAACCACTTACTGCCAGTGAGGATGAGTGTTAGCCTTCACCTTCAACAGGAGCAGGCTCGGAACACCTAAAGGGTGTACCAGGACGAAGTCTTTTTTGCATCAATACCCATTTGAAGAACTCCGAGTAACACAAATGCAAAAGTCTCTTCCCTGTAGCCAGCACAGCACAGCATGTGGCTAACTGATGGAAACTGAAGAGATCAATAAATATTGATGTCAAGTTATAAACACTTCTACACTTGGTGCTTCTGGCCTGGCAAGAAACTAACAGCCGCTAGAGGAAGGATTCCCCTCCTCTGGTACCAGCACAGGAGGCCAAAAGCAGTGGGAGAAGTAAAACCTTGTTTTGTAAAATGTCTTCACCTCTTCTTGGAGGTCCCAACTGTTTGGTTGCAATTCTGATGTCCAGAGATGAATAAACTTGAAATATTTATTGACAGTGGAGTAGACCAAGCAGCTGCCACCCGTCAGGGTCCTCCTGCGATGTTCATTCCCACGGTGAAAACCCACTGCAGCAGATTTCCTCTCTATCTCTTGGCAGAACTTTATAGTGGGACTCATTCCTCATCCCTTTCCTTCCTTTGAACCCCAGGAACCTCTCACAAGGAATTCTTGGCTCTACAGCTCTGAAGAAAACCTCCTCAGAGCTCTGCACACACAGGGTGACTATGGGCATGGCCCCCACGATGATGGGCTGTCTACAGCAAGACTCACATGGGAAATCGGCGGGGGCACATTTTTATAAAGCCCTTTAAACCATTTAATTCAGGCTGGTACTTTGGGGTAGAAGTTTCTGCTGCAAAGCTGGTTGCATATAGAACATTACAAGGGAACTTGCTGGGTTTCATGGTATAAAAATTCATCACTGAGGCCAAAGTAAATTAAGAATCACAGTCTTTCTTTAAAAATGCAAATAAATAGTTCACTGAATTGAGCTTTTGGCAAAATGAAAAACTTGCAGAGCAGCCAAACCTGAGGAACAGAAAAATGTAACACATTCCTTTCTGTCTTTAAAGTAACCCCCTTCTCCTCCACTCTCTTGGGTCAAGACTCCTCCTACTGCCATAGACAGCTGGGTCTGCCCAGCTACAGTTACTTCAGCCTTTCCAAAGGGCCTCTGACCTGGAGTCTGCTGGTCCAGCCCCTGCCAGGGCCCTGGGTAGCTACCAGCCCATGAACTGCACAGTGCCCGTGCTTGACGTCTGATAGAGGAAGATACAAACTGCACAAAGCAGAGCAAGTGTGAACTACGCTTTAAGAGGCAGTAATCCTCCAGGTCCCCCGAGCAGACAGTGCCTCTCCACTTGAATGCCACGGTATGAATCCTCCCCTCTCCTGGGACACACTTCCAGTGCTGCCAAGCTGGGAGTGGTCCAACAACAGGCGCCCGGCAGAGACTGACCAGACACTCCCCACCTTTTGACCTGCCCTGGCTTTCCCCCAGGGAGAGAAGCAGCCTTGTTTCCAAGCCAGATTCCCCCAGCTCTAACATACGCAGGAATTGTGCTCCCCGAGTTCCCAGCTTACGAGTGGTGTTGCTGCAGGCAGGGGGGCAGTGCGTGACCCCATCTTCTCCCCCAGGTAGCTGCCCGCAGCCTGTGGTGCCCAGCAGTTCAAGTGCCTCGCGCACGTTGCAAGTCTGGTGTTGCTCATCTATTTACAACGACTAAATCACTTCATTTGCAGCCCAGCCATGGAAAAGACCTTGAAAAGAGGCAGCTTTGTGCATCTGGATTTCATTAGAGCCGAACATTAATCCCTTTATGCCTTATAAGCATTCTGTTAGCATTATACAGAGCTGGGGTTGTTAAATGGCAGCCTCAGAGCTGGCTGGCTGGAACGGGGGTTAATCAGCAGCACCTCTCCCAGTACACGCACTGGGAAAGGCATTTTCCTCTCTCTGTTGCTTGCTCATCTGCCCGTCAGCATCAGGACGGGTAAAACACTTATTAGTCACATTCCCTGTCTCCTCAAAACTCACGATAGGTTTGTGCTGAACTGTAGGATGGAACCCCACAGAATTCTGCAGTTGATGGCAATGAAAAGCAGCCATCCCAGCCTCCAATGAGGATCCAAACACCCCCAATTTCAGCGGAGCTGTGAGCCTAAGGTTACATCAGCTTGGGCAAATAAAAGTAGACTTTGGCTACTTTTTTTTTTTGCACTTTTTCCAGTTTGTGGAGAGAGAGGAAGACGTTAGGGGTTGAGCAGCGATAGAGGCCAAGAGACAGATGCTGCTGAGCAGCTGGGGAAAGGTCAAGAACGGAAAGGAGACTGGGACTTGCATCATGTGAGCTGGGACCTCATCAAAACAAAAGGTGCGAAGGAGGGGCCTGAAAACCCAGCCTGAAGAGCTGCTGGTGGGATGGAGGGTGAAAACCTCAGGGATCAAACAACCTGCAGGCCAGAGGAGAGTTTGCCAAGTGAAGCTAACAAAGAAATATGCACATTCTTACAGTAAAAAGGTCTTGTTATGAACCAATGCAAGTCGTGTGGCCTCAAAGAACATGTCCCAGTTGATGGCACAAGAGGTGGAAAAAGATAAGCAGTAGATTCAAACTATTTGCAATAAGTTCCTTACACAAGGCTGTTAGAATTACTCCGTAGGAACAACCGCTGCAAGCTGCTGCAGGAACTCAGAGATGAGCCAAGGAGAAGAAATGACGAAGGCAGAAACTGCCTCGTTCCACTGCAGTAACTGATAAAATGCCATTGCTCTGCGGAGACCAGGGTTTGTGAGAGCTGGGATAGCACCTGCACCCAGTCAGACAACGGCTGGACAGCAGGGTGACTCTGCATACCCTGTGCCTGGGGTCAGGGCGGCAGGACAGAGGGGCAGAAAGAAGACACGGGGACACAGGGCTGGCACCTTCTGGGAGCAGCCAACCTGCACTGGCAGCGGGGATGGTGAGCGGACGTGGGGCTTTCTGGAGGTGTTGGTCCCTGTGCCCCTGTTTCTGGGCAGCCTGGAGGGGCAGGCAGTGGAAAGCTGGCAGAAGCAGGCTATTTACAGACACTTCCTCTGATCCCTGTATTATGCCTCGCCTGCCTTTCTCCAGTATTTTCTTCTTACTTTTTGCCTTAACCTCTACTAGTGTGAAAACTGTATCAGCTGAAACTAGGCCAAATATAGGACATATTACGGGGTGCAGATGACCCCAAAGGCTTCCTCATGTGCCCCTTACACCAGGGTTTAACACACATGTTTCCATGTAAAGTAACACCTCCAGTCATCAGCATTTGTGTGGGTCTTCGATACATGTAATTTGAGAGAATCTTTTTGACTTTGAGGTGTTCAGACAGAAAACAATTGTCCAGCAAGATTTACATAGAATTGATATTTTCCATCACGTAGCTGTTATTCCCTATTGGTTTTATCAGTTTTCAGGTAGAAAATTGCCCTAAGGCTGCGTAGTAGTTTCCTGATTTGCTTCGTTCTCTACAGAAGCACAGGTGCTGTACATGTCTGCACACACAAACACACACATGCACAAAGCTCTTCGGACAATAAATGTGTCACGCAGCTTCAAATCCAAACTAACACAAGCCTTTCAATAGGAATTGTGAAAAATAAGTTTTAAATCACAAAAACATCCTGTTTTGCTTCAGTTTCTCTCTCACGTGCCACAAGCCGGACTCCACCCTACCTGTTTTCAGAGGGGCTAACTATGGGTGCCTGGTTTTGGAAACTTGCACGTCCTTATCTGTCCTGCCATTTGCTCTCAGGGGAACAAGAGGAGGGCAGCGCTGTGGAGACAAGAAAAGAGGGGTTGATCCCCTGCGCCCATGTGCACCTGCCCCTGTGCCAGCCCTTTTTCCCACAGCTCTGAGATCCCTCGGGAGAAAATGTGGAGAAATGACAGATGAACAGAAGTGGGTTTACTTTTTTTTGGGAGGTTTGTTGTTGGGGTTTTTTTAACCACAGTGACTGCCAGAGTCTCAGCCTCTGGCTGAAATGGAGAAGGTGCTGTTAGGCAGCCTCGCTGTTTGCTCTGTTAGGCGTAAGGACTCACACTGCTGACGCTTTCACGGGCAAGTCAAAGAGAATATCCTGAGGTGATGCCAGGTCTGTGATCAGAATCCCACGGAGAGGTGGGGAGCTGGCCAGGCAGATTTCCTGTCTCCGCTGCGAAACCAGCCACACAGATCAGATGTGTGCCACACTTCAGTACCACCACGCAGATCAGATGTGTGCCACACTTCAGTACCACCACGCAGATCAGATGTGTGCCACACTTCAGTACCACCTCTAGCCAACCTCTGCACATCAGCTGCCAGACAGAGGGTCTGGGTTGTCCCCTGGGTAGCACTGCCAAGCAGGGGATGTGCTGCTAATGCTGAGGAAGCTGCTGGGGGTGTCGCTTTGGGTCAGGGGTAGTCTGGCCCAAGGGTGACCATACCCAGCTGTAGGCAGGACGCGGGCCTGACAGGCTCAGGGCTGCCACAGGCATGGTTGGAGGTGCCTGTATTTGGATCTGCCGGGGTGCTACTCGCTGTGATGGTGGTACCAGCAAGGGTGGAGGAGTGGGCAGTATGGGGATGAACAGAACAAATACAGGAGTCTGGGGACATTTGTGACGATGCTGGCATGACAGAGGGTGAAACAGCAGAGGGGTGATGAACCCGTGGCAGGCAGGAAGGTGGAGTGCAGTGAGCTTGGTGCAATGCTGTCCACAAGGGACTCAGACAGGATCTACAAGAAGCACCTCTGCATCAGAGCCCCAAATCAAAATCTTCCTTCTTATAAGCAGGAGAGGATTTGAGATCCCTTATGGCTAGTCACGGAGAACAAACATCCACTATGTCTTCAGGATAATTAATAGAAACTATATCAGTGGTTCATTCCTCAACATCTCCGACACCTATGAAGTAAAAGCAGTCTGACTACACCGATGCTCCAGTGGCATCCCCTGGGTGCAATCTAGAAAACTTCTCACCCCTGAAGCTAGCTCCTCTGCAAAGACAAAGCCACGTGTTTCCCATTTCTGGGGCCAGCCTAGCTGAATTATAATGAACAAAGGTGAAGCACCAAGAAGCATAAAGGGTCCCTTCTGCAACTGCCAAGCTCACTTAGACCAGAGCACACTAAGCCATCTACAGGTGTGTTCAGACAAAACATAAAGTGCAGCAGCACTTAGACAGGTCAAGAGAAAGGAACTGTGTTCACTGCTGTAGATGGAAGACCTTCACTGAGCACCGAGAGCTGTAGGAGAGGCAGAGACTTATGTCTCCATAGAGATACCTAGCCAAAATTAGGTTATGCACCCACCCGAAGTGTGGTATTGTGTCTGACAGGGATTTGCAGCTGCCTCTCAGGAAATGTAATTTTTTTTAAACCAGTAAGGTTTACTATTTGTTTTCCTCATGAAAGGAATCTATGTTGGTTTTGAAAACATCACTAGATGGCGATGAATAAATAGGCTTCCCAATCAAACTAACTGCCTGTACAGGTGGTAAGATCTTTGAGGAAACTCTTTAGGTGTAGACCTTGCAGGGAAGGTTCACAAGGTCTATGCACATTAAAACGGCCTCCTGACCACTTTCTCTCTGGCTTACAAAGTAAACACTTTACTTCTCTTTAGCTGTGCGCTGGAGAGCACCAGCACAGGGCCTGGGAAATGGACCCAGGAACTTCCCTGCAGCTGGGCATGAGCTGTGCCAGGTCTCAGTAAGTCAGGGCGCAGCTGTCCCGTGACCAGGAACGCTGCCATTTACACCCACCCCATCAAGTACCAGTGGCTTAATTACCTTGCAGTCACATTGGACAAAACGCTGACCAGGTCTTTGAAGAAAGCACTGGAAAGGCTGAGGTGCGGTGCCTGGAGGTGCTCTGTGCATCAGAGGGAACACAGCCCGGACAGGAGCTCCATGGCCCCGCTGCTGTGCCTGTGCACGCACAGAACGGACTGTGATACGCAGGCCAGGACCACTCTACTGCAGGCGCTGCTTTTCTGACTGCAGATAAGGTAGAGCTGGCACATCACAGCAACGCTCTGTCTGGGCTACACAAAGGTAGCAGCAGACACAGCTCTGGTTAGGAGCAAGAACATCAAGCAGTGTTCTAAATGTAGAAGAGGATGGGAATGTGAAGGGAAAACCAGACACCTCTGTCTTAAGTAGGGCCGGGAGGTAAAACTGGCAAGTGTCCCTAAAGAGCTGGCAGCAAAAGCTTCAGCCCAACACCACTCTGGATCGTAAGGATCTCTCTGGCTGTGGGCACCCTCCGAGCCCTTGGCAAGCACTGTAAGAATTGCAACCAGCTGAGGATTTTTTATTTTCTTTAACAGAACTTGCTATTTATTCCAGTGGAAACTCCCTGCAAAGAAAATAGTTCCACTCAGCTACTGTTTGTTTTGGATGACTCGTTTGAGAATCGCAAGCTGGCATTTTAAATAATGTTCACACTTTTCCCTCTTATTTTCCATTATCCCAGGCTAGCCCCAAGCTAATACGATATTCTGTTGCTTGTTCTGTTACAGTAAAAGCAAACGGTAGGGACTGAGCGCCTCTGCCCCCAGCACGCTGCCCGCCCTGCCCCACCAGTGCCACCCGCTTCGCTCGCTCCCGAGGAGGCCGCGTTCCTCCTGCAGAGCCGGGGCCGAGGAGCGGCGGAGGGGCTGCTGCCCCCCTGTCCTGACACCGACGCCGAGTACCGCGCAACTTGACTGCTCTCCTGGAATAACACCGCGATGCAGCCGGACAGGCGGTTCTGCGCATACGCCTCAAACAGAGAAGCTCTCGGGACGCCGCGCTGCGCAGGTTTGCGGGTTCATTCCCTTCCGACCCCGTCCAAAGCCGCGCGGGTCCCAGTTCCACACGCTCGTGCGGACACCGTGAACTCTCCCCGCGCACCTCCCGGGCCCTGGGCGGCGGGGCTGAGGGGACCGGGCACCTCCGTCCGCCTCCCTCGGGGCTGGCACAGCTGCTAAACCCCAGCACTCGCCCGGCGCCTCCAGACCGGCTCCGCGGAGCCCCGGCTCGCCCGGCGCCACTGCCACGCAGCCCGCCTGCGTCCCACGCGCCAGGGGGGACTCCGGGGAAGGGCGTGAAGAGACAGCTCCCCGCTCCTCCTCCCCTCCCGAAATGCAGCCATCCCCGGGGGAGCCGGCAGGAGAACCCCGCTCCCCGCAGCGCAGCCGCGCGGTACTTGCCTGGCCCGGGGCGCGGCCGCGCTCTCATGCCCGCGGCCGAGGAGCGGCGTGGTCCATGGTTGGCGGCGGCGGCAGCGCGCTCGGTCCCGGCGCGGCGGCGGCTGCCGGCGAGTGGGC